>JABUQX010095605.1:0-40000 GCA_015478945.1 Trachelipus rathkii
ATGTTTGATCAAAATATACTTGATACAATTGCGTAAAGTCTCATAATTTTAATTTATAATTAATATTATATTAATAGCCGGTACTATTTACAAATGCCCTTCAAATAATATGTAACTTGCACAATATGCATTTTAATATATAGTATTAAATATCTAATAAATTATAATAATTCATAATGTAAATTATATAAATAATAATATAATATAATAATACTATATATAATTAATATATATAATAATAACTATATAACTAATAATTATTAATAATATAAAATTAAGAATAATAATAATTAATATAATAAATTATAAATATATAATACATAATTAAAATAATATTTATAACAATCATATTAATAGCTATATATATAAAATAATTGAATAATATATAAATATAATTTACAAAGTAAAAATTGTATAAATATATGAGTTATTATTGCAAGGTTAATACATATAAATATGTAATTTTATTTTTTTGAATAGAAATTTATAAGTTCGATACTAATATTCATTTAAAAACATTTACCATGGTTTATTATTATATTAATTTAATTATTTATAATATATTATTTATAAGTATTATTATTATTTATATCTTAATATATTAATTATTATTATATTATTAATTCTTATATATTATTATTTATGTAATAGCTAGCAGCATTTATGGTTGCTGCACTGGTTGGTCAAGGTTAAACCTCCCTCTTAATAATTTAAATTCCACAATCCACACTAGAGACTAGTCTATATTCTAAAAAAATATACACAACGCAATACAATAAATATAATATATTATATATATATATTCGAATATAATAGACCCTCTTGAAAAAAGGTAAAATCATAAAATTTTACAATCTGTGTTACACATAATATCTCACAAATAACGCGTAATGAGATATTATTAGCTAAAAACCTCGATTTAACATTTTTATGTGAATCTAGCTAAAGTATCAATAATTATATACAATTGGCGAATACTTCCGTCCTAAGTAATATACTTCATAGTATTTACCATCGTGTTATAACAAAGATATTAAACTATAATAAAAAAGTTAATAATAATCTATTTATCTTATGATTAAAGGCAAACCATTCACATATTAAATAATTATCAATAATGAAAATTATAATCAATTGATTTTTCGTAAAATGTTAATAAAATATAGATATAACTAAAACCTAAATCTCGTGATCATTTGATGTATTAGTATGTAGGAGTATAAATAATTATATAGACATAATATTATAGCAGTTCTCTATATATTTTTCTCAGGGTAGAATAAACCTAAATAATTTCTTTGTGTGACTTCATTAAATATTATTCCTCCTGTTATTACTTAAAATATATGCTTATTATTCTACTCTTTCGTACACTAGAATGACGTGATGGAGCTGAAAGGTATTTTATTGCTTGTTTTTTAAACCCACAAATCATTTTAAGAACTTATTTCTGTCGAATTTTTTTTTTCCATAAACCTAAAATTCACGCTTTTTTATTTATATTGTTTAATTTCCGATCTTTAATAAGAATAGCAAACCCAATATATTTGTAATTCAATATTCTTGTATGTAATGAATCCGTACGTGAAGACAACTTCCTCGATATTTATTCGCCCCCAAAGTGGCTAGGAGAAGGAAAAAATAAGCCTAATTAGGCAGACACGAAACCTTCGAGTCGAATTACTTGTTCAATCGGCTGACACCATATAGACTTGTTATCTAATATAACTTCCTACACGAGAATAGATATAAGATAGACATTAATGATGATCACAATTATACTTTTGTTGTATTCAACTTAAATCTCTCTATAATTTGTACTAGTAATTTATGAATGATCCACATGATAAATAATAATAATAAATAAAATAATAATAATAATAATAATCAACATAATTATAATATCAATATATAATTAAATAATATATAATATAATAATAATCAATGAGAAGTTCTATCCTATTAAAAGAATTGTCCCTGTAAAAATAGGAGACTACTATTCAGCTTCACTTTCTCACTCACTACATTAATATACTGAATCATTCGTCAGCAGAAAGAGTCATCAGTGAGATAAATTTTTACATGCATTTTCATTTCTCATGACCTCAACGACTACACATTTTTTTATAACTTAGAAATTTTATATCTATCATGTTGTATAAAATATATAGTGTTGAATTTTTGAGCAGTGATCCACTGACAATGGGTGCAGTACACACTAAATAGGAATTTATCACATAGAAAACTTATAAAGATAGTAATATATATATATATGCTTATTTTTTCTACTGAGTATGTCCTGAAACGTTCTTACTAGTACGGTATAAAGCGGTATCTAGGATAAGTTTATACTTGGCCCATTTTGGAAATGGTATTACGGTACTGGTATGGTTTAATCATGGCCTGATACTTAGCCTGTACTATCCTACTTTTGAGTTGAAAAATAATGAGAAACTTTAGATTCAATGTATGAAACTATCTCATTATAGATATGCTGTGCTTTTAAGGTTTTGGTTTTTTTTTTCCCTCCTCCGATTTCCCTTTTTCTAACCTAGATTTTTAGCGTGTTTTTCCAACTTGGGTCTTTTTAGCGATTAATCATTATCACTATTTGGACACGCCAATTGTTGACAAACAGTATATACAGTTTTATCTTCTCCTCTATTTTTAGTGATCAATCATATAATTATTTTTTTTTTTTTTTTGTACGACAATTTCGTGAGACCGAGTGTGAGATGCGCAGGGTTTGTTTCTTTCTGGATATATTTATACTATTTAGGATATTTGCTGTAAAATAGGGTTTTACCCGTTTTAAAAATTTTAGGTTTTAAATTTGGGTTTTAAGCGTACGAATAATTTTTTCCTCATTTCTCCTTTGGTTATTTTATTTGTTTCTGCCTTTTTTGTGTTTTTTTATTTTTTTTTTTTTTTTTTTTTTTTTTTTTTTTTTTCGTGTGTGTGTGGTGTGTGTGTGTGTGTGTGTGTTCGTGTGTGTGATGTGTGTGTGTGTGTGTGTGATTGTGTGTTGCGTGTTATCGATAGCAGATTTGCACAGGGGTGGCTTTCTTTTGACTTTACCAACATATGGCTTTGCACTCTAACTCTGCATCCATGGAATACCACCTCTCTAACTCTAAACCCTAACCCTAACCTTTTGTCTGAGACCTCAGAGGTAAGAATTCATCTTCAACTCGTTTAATATATCAACTATAACTTAATTATAATTTCCGTTGAAGGGTGGAGTATGTGCCCAATGTAAATATAAACACTCCTATAACACGTCTCGAGAATCTCGAATTCCTAACTTCGATGTTCTGTGGCTTGAAAAAATCTTTCTTCCTTCTATTACAAAATTCTTATGCTTCTGCTACTCAGTTCTCCTAAAGAAAGATTTCCAGGCCTTATTTGATTACTTCTACTTCTCACGGATGACTTGTATATCTTCTTCTCATTACTAAGATACATGAACGTCCTATGTTAGGGGATTTCAATGTACAGAACACTGAATGAACTCGTATTCTGATTTAGGTGGAGGGGAACCGATTGTCGCAGTAATTCTCACGATTGGACAATTGCTAATTAAGAACTTACTCTAATCATTCCGAAATCGTTACCACCTAGACTGATGTCTTGAAACCACTTGAACCACTATTGTTTTCACCACTAGTCCCTTCTCTTCTAGTAGAATACCACTCCATCTTCGCTACCTTCGGGTAAATTCTAGACCAACCAAAGAATTTATATTCTCTTAGATCTCTAATCTTTTAATACTTTCTCTACAACATTTCCCATCTGCCATATCGGTATTTTTCCTTGGTCATCTGTGAAATCGGGCCCGATTTGGGGGGGGGAAAGGATGCGTCTTGCTTTTCTACAGCTCAACTATAATTGGACGTGACTCGGCTTTTGACTCTCGAAGACGCTTCAAGCTTCTGCCGATAAGTGGGAACTGTAATTGTTGACGGGATGAGCGAAGCAGGGATTTCTATCGGGACTAAATATTTTCTCCTCAAAATCCATTGTTTGATCGTGCCTGTTCTCTGGTCATTCAGGCCAAGGAGACAGTGCGTATCGGGTCGTGGAAAAAATTCTCCGTTCTCCTATCACTCTTTGCCAATTTTTCATTCAGCTAGAAATCGATGCTGGGACTCTCTTCGACGAGCAACCTAGGCGGATTTATTAAAATAACGAAAGTCGCGCTGACCTCTCTTGCGTTCTTCCTAGGACAAATTCTTGTCCTCTTTGCCAACAACATAGCTCTAATCATCCTTCCTCCTCTATTCGCTCTGATGATTCTGTGTTTGTTAATACTCAACTGAAAAGGCTATCATCTCTTTTGCCTCCATTTCCTCTACTCAACCGTGCGACGATTCAGGCATTCCTTTTCCTCTCCTTCTCCTCTCAGGTTTCGCTATGCCGTTACCTGTAATTTCATTTGATAGAGTGCATGGGCTCCTGAAAGCTACGAACGATAGAAGGCGGGTGGCCCGGATACGCATCTCCTCGACGTTTTGGGGATAGGGATGCTTCCGTGATAACCCGCCCTCGTTCAACTCTATTCTCAATGTCTCAATACTAGCACTTTCCATCATTGTTGGAAGCACGCATATGTCCAACCTATACCCGAAAAAAGGAAGCTGCTCTGACCCTTCTAACATCGCCCTATATCTCTAACTCGTATTCTTTGTAAGCTCTTTGAAACCCTTCTCAACTCTCACTTTTTAAATTACTGGAATCTCATTCTTCTTTCCGATTGCCGTACGGGCTTCGAGCGCTCGAGAGATCTCACTCGGCCGCATATACTTTCCTTATTTAATTCAGTTTTTATGGTTATTATCACTCTAGGAACTCGGGGAGCTTGTGTGGTGGCCGCTTTGAAACATATCCAAAGCATTTGACCAGTATGGCACGCGTCACTGCTCTCCAGCTCCCTCTTTGGGTTTCTTTTCTCTTTGCTTACTTACGTCTAGTTTCTTTAAAATCGCTCAATGTCGCTGTTGTTGATGGGGCCCTCCTTCTTCTTTTTCTGTCATATGGGTGTTCCTCAGGGTTTCTGTTTATCTCTTACTTTATTCCCGTTTTTCATCAATGATCTTCTCACCTGCAACATCTAACTCTATCCACACTCATATGGCGATGACTCGACGCTTCATTCTTCAACTCATTTCAATTCTGCTCCCTGTTTTACTTCAAGAAATACTTTTCGTCTTAATCTTTCTGATTCCTATTCTTCGCTGATCTGATAGAATTTCGTTGGGTCTTACCAAATATTATTGAAATTTTAATTCTTATTAAAAATACCGCTATATTACAAATCTCGTCTCTCTCTAAGACACCTAACTTCCTATCTCTTGCGACGGTTCTCTCGTCTTCCTGTTGACAATATAAGCATCCTTAAGGCTAACATAACAAATAAGATAATATATTGTAACTAACATTCACAACATGTTGCTAGGACGTTCCGCCCTCAAGAAACTGGGTGCTCTGTTGTTAGACTGCGAGACTTATTGTTCGCCTCTTCATCGATTACGTCCAGCTATAAGGTCTCAATCCGCCATTGGTATGAGAGTTTCCTGCTCACTCATATCTGGGAGGGCTCTGGTTGCACCCGGCTTTTGTAACGTGGTCGAGTCATAGGCCAAACGATTATAACTGCCCTGTACTTTCTGAGTAATTTCAACTTGAGTACCCTCTATATTTGCGGCGCGATGTTGGTTAGCTTTTATCCCTTTCTGTAGGTCCATCTGTATCGGATAGTGCCGAGGGACGTTCCAGAGCCTACCACCCATCACCTTTACGTCACGGCCCTCGTAGCACAAAGGGTGCAGTGTATGACAATGAGTTTTGTGTTGATATTAGTAACTCAGACCTAGTTCGCTCGTCGGGTCTTCTTGCTTCCATTCCTGCCACCCGTTTGTGTTTTGGGCAATTTCTTCCATCATCTGTGTTTACACTACTCTACTTTAATTTCCCTCACTTGGTTGAATGAGAGGTAATACTTCTGCAGTAATTTAAAATATTAAAACTCTGCCTCTGTGCCTCTCTTCTCGTAATTAGAGCGTTAGCTGAATTTTTGAGGCGTTCAACACCCCCTCATTGAATAAAAGGTTTAAATCATCACAATTTCGTTACGCTCGATGAATACTCACCAGTATCTTCGTCTACAAAATCTCGAAGCGTGAACCTTACTTCTAGAAATGCATTTAAATGCATAACCGAGGAACTTGGATTAATTGAACAAGAAAAAAAAAAAAAAAAAAAAAAAATAAAAAAATTCACCAGAAGTGGACAGCATCCTTTACTTGAACCCTGGCACAGCACTGCATAGAGTTGATCTCGAATGCGATGGCTTTGCAGCAAAAATAACCTACTGAGACAGATTGAAGTTTTTCTCGAGATGTTGCAACATTTGACATTATTAATGTCTGTAGCAAACTCCATCCACGCACCTTTAAAAGGAATCACACGGGCAGAGTAAATTTTGGTACCATTGTGAACCGACTGTCCATCAAGAAACACAGGAGATACAGATTTGCAATCTGTGAAATGCCAGGAGAATGAGGCTCTACGAAGACATGGAGATGCTGCTTACAGAAGAGAATCCTTCATGCGGTGGCATGAAAATGGGCCAAGGTTTTTCATTATTGTCAGTGCTTGCAGGCAAATAATTTATCAGCACCTCCTTCATCAGTCAAGAGCAAGCGTAATTATAAGTGTAGGTAGGAATATAAATACCAAAAGGAACCGGCTCTCGCCAGATACTAGTGAAGCTTAATGTTTTTGCATCCAATTTGTGACTTTTTGAATTTGAGCATTGAATGATATCTATCTTTATCTTTAAAGGAGTATTTATTATTATGTTTCATGTTTGAATAATAGCGTTGTTTTATTTTGTCTTTTCAGCTATTAATTGAGGTCTCTTCTTTTCATTATTTTTATTCTTTATATTGTATACGCTAGTTTAAAGAATCTTGTAAAATTGTAATCCATGCTTAAAAACAAAAAAGCTAGTAGCTAAACTTTGTTACTACTTACAGAAAATGGAAATAAATATTTTTTGAGTAAACACAAACATAAAAAAGTTATTAATATTTATATGCATTTATTATTCCTTAAAGATACTATTTTAATTTATAAATAAATATACCTTGGGCACAAACAAATATGAAAATATAATGCTAAGAATTGGTTTGCTCGCAGGGAATGCATATCTGGCGTTTGCTAGCATTAAAACAAATGTTCTAATCTTATTATTGTGTATTTTATTATCTCATTAAAGTATGGTATCGATTCCACTGATACGATTGGGAATCTGTATCGGCATTCGGTATCGGTATCGCCTCTTTTCTGGTATCGGCGTATCGGTAATCCTAATATATATATATCACTATATATTATATTCAAAGCCCATACCCATAGGGAATATATCTATAATATATTATGTTCTTAACTTACCTTAGACACATTATGACATCAAATTCTATGCTAGATAATATATATATATATATACTATATATATCCATATATTATATATATATATATATATATATATATATAATATATATATATATATATACCTAGAACATAACCTAACTACAACCAACCGATAAACATACTAAACTAACTAAATCAATAATAATAATAATAATAATAATAATAATAATAATAATAATAATAATAATAATAATAATAATAATAATAATAATAATAATAATAATAATAATAATAATAATAATCAAATAATAATAATAATAATAATAATAAAAATAATCAAAAATAATAATAATAATATAATAATAATAATACTAATAATAATAATAATCACATAATAAAACTAATAATCAATAATAATAATAATAATCAATAATAATAACTAATAATAATATTTCTGGCATGCTCCTGAAGGCTGTTATTATTTTTGGTCAGCTCCTAACTCCGGCTCCACACGAAAAAAAAATTGGCTACGGCTCCTGACTCCGTCTCCGCAGCCCTGAATTACTGGGCAACCTCTAACTTAAATTGAATAAAATCCCATGACCCCGACTTCTCCTTCACAGGAGAAGATGGACTTTTTCAACACTAGAAAATAATTCTAATGAAACTAATATCAGTAGAAAATAACTCTGATATTTGACAAACCCATAGACAAATATTACGAGTGTGTGCGTAATGTAACATGACATAATACTGTCAAAACTATTTTCTTATAAAATTATTATCTCTCTGATTGTACAAATAATGAATTCCATACAAAAAAATTCCTAACATTGAACACCTGCTCCATGGATGTCGATTTATTCCTCCAACCTCGTTTAGTTGGTTTACCTACTAAATATAACAAAACAAACTTCAATATTACATCAGTGTTCTAAAATCTAAACCACACAACCTAACACACACACACACACCATATATATATATATAATATATATATATTATATATATATATATATATATCATATTAATATATATTTATAGATATATATATATATTATATATATATTACCTATTATATATATACTGTTATTTACAACTATATTATTATATATAAAAATTGATTAATATTATTATTATATATATCATACTATATATAATATATATTTATTTGTTTAATTCCCCTAAGTTTACTAACTCTATTAAATTACTTGATATAGTATCTAATATAAATTATATATACTATCTATACTATATATATATATATAGGTATATAATATATATAACCTCCCTTATTATATATATATATATATATATAACTATATATTATATATATTATATAATATAATATATATATATATTAATATTATATATATATATATTTATATATATATAGTATAATTATCATTATATATATATTAGTAATATAGACAATATCAATATATATCATATAATATATATATATATAAACTGGTCCCAGTGTCCCGTATTGGAATTTGTAATCTTCTTCGCATCCTGACTCTCCTGAAACCTTGAAGATCGTGCCTAAGCAAACTTTAAAAAGTTTTCTCTCACTTTGGGCCTATTTTTACTTTAATAAGAATGAGAAAAAGAAAAAAAATTAACACTTACTCTTTCGTCTTCTCACCCTTGACTTGCCCTTCAGTTCACTCATGATACCTCGTCTTCTCGCTAGGCCATGTAACTTACCACAAGTAGTACATTTATATTTATATAAACAATTTTACTTTACAGTTAACCACACACACATACAACATACACATACACATACATCATTCCAGAACATTAATATATAGATAAATACAATGATAAATATATCTATCTAACGGAAATCAAACAGAATTAATCAACATCATCGGTCTCCATTTTCATTTATATCTGTTTACAATAGTGATGCATATTTGATAAGTCTTATATATATATATATTTAATACGTATATATTTTATTTATTAACGGAAGAATAAAATATTATATCATATGTAATTGGTTTATAGACTTACAACATCGAGTATATCTCATCCTACAGAATATGATGACAAGGGAACGGAATACTATATTTGTTGGAGAAACCAACATTTTTATTATATTAAAATGTTTAAAATTGACAAATTAATGCCAAATAATATATAATCAAAAATTATATCTCAAAACTACAATAGCTATGCGAAAATAATACTTTTGGAATCTCGGTAAATTTTACATAGGTATAGTGTAAAAAAAAAAATAAAATAACAATAAAAATTATGTTATATTTTATGTAAATATGATTAGCGAGCCTATTTAGAGACCTTTTATGGTTACTCGTTAAAATAATAGACTTTCTATTAAATTTTGCTTTTTTTTTAATAAGAATACCCAAGGGTATAACCGCACGATGGCAGGAGTCGGGGTCTCTCGGCCTTCGGGGACTGCGGTAAGGACTAATTCCCTATACCTCAGGGAGGGTCTCCCGGAACCTCCAGCTCTTTGAGTACATTTGGGTATTTCAGCTGGGTATCCTGCGCCCCTCCCCTCGGGGTATCGAGCGGAAATAACGTCCCCCCTGTGTTCCCCGTCGGACTCGAGCCACTATAACATTGCTCGTGTAAATACTTACAATATAATAAGTATATATATATTCCATGCTCTAAAAAAAAAAATCAATGGAATATTTCATTTTATTTATGTATTTTATTTTTTTTTTACATTTCCTAACTAAAATTTTACAGGATATCCAAAAATGTATTCTTTTTTGCTGTAGATATTGTAGTTCTTTGAGAATGATTTTTTTTTTTTTTTTTTTTTTTTTTTTTTTTTTTTTTTTTTTACATTTTCCGCCCTACAATTTACCAGGATTCCAAACAATGTATTTTCCTTTTTCCTGTATCTATTGTAGTTTCTTGAGATATGAGTTGTAGCTTTTAAACCAAAAGTTGTAGTTTAAAAATAATTATAACATATATAATATACTATTATATATATTATAATTATATATATATATAATATATATATATATATATTATATATATATATATATATATATATATATATTATATATATATATATATAATATTAATATATGTATATATATAATATATATATATATATATTAGCTTATATATGTAATTTATAAGAGGTTTGACTCCGTTTATATAGGTTAGGTTAATTTAGGTTAGCGTTTTGGTTTGGTTTCCTCTATATTGACAATTGCATTTACCTAAAATTATTGATAATTACGAATACATTTTTATTGTTTTGCGTTCCCTGGAGTTAACCTCTTATAAATAGCATAATATATATATATATATATATATATATATATATATTTATATATAATATATTATACTATAATATATATCTATATATATATATATATATATATATATACTATATACGTATATATATATATACTATTATATATATATATATAATAACGTATATATATATATATATATACACGGTATATATATATAATTAACATGCTGTTCGTATTTTAATTTTTTACCGATAATTTATTTCCATTTGCCTAAACACTTTAACTAGAATGAAACTACTGTTCTATTTACAAAACTATTTATATAAAAATCAAAAATAACAAAAACAACAACAACAACAACTATCTCAAAACGATAAGAATCAGATGGTGTACGCAATGTATTAGAATTCCAAAAGAAGAAATAGAGAAAGCCCCAAAGAAGAAGGCAAAAGAATCAAAACCATCATCATACGATAATGACCTTTTAAAAAGATGATTTATTTTTAATCCCATTTTGCCCTTTCTATGCCTTACTGCTCTACGTCATATTTAGGCATAAAAATAAGTTCTTCATATTTAACATCTTTCACACACGTTATCAATATTTTTTTTCTTTATCTTCTTATCATATTTGCGTTTTGATTCTAAAATAAGTTTAGAAGACTCGAGTTTTATCACTTCGAATATATATTATATTATATATATATAATATATATTTATATATATGTTGCGATACAACAGCTTCCAATTTTCGTAGGATTAATGGTTGTTGCAATTTACTGGAACAAATGTTAGAAAGAGACATTGTATTTACCATGCAGGCATCACGTTTATGAACTTATATTGAAAAGTGCATTTGATATGTTGATGCCACCCTCCAGTGGGCCTGACGTTCCCTTGTTTAAAAGTTTCAAGCAATCGCGGAGTAAAATTGAAAGCACGAAAGTCAAGTCCCCGATGAAAATAACTCGTGTTCAGGAAATCCTTAAAAATGATATAGCTGAAATTCTTTCCTTTGTCAACAATGTTTTTAAAACTCAACTGTCCGCCATGATTACAATGAGCTATTGCAACTTACGTTGTTATTCCTTGAGAGAGGTTCCAAAGTTCCAGCTCAAGCTCCTGGGGCAATACATCGATTTTTTTTCTGTTGGGAAAGGAATGGAACTTGCTTATTATTTAAGGTACAATATTTTGGGGGTATTTTTATAGATTTCCTTTTCTGGGGGAGAGGAATTGAACTTACGATAAAAATAAATATATTTAGAAATGTTATTAAATAATATGAATACGCAAGCGTTTTTTGTAAATGCATGGAAATCTCTCTCTCTCTCTCTTCTTCTCTCTCTCTCTCTCTACTCTTCTCTCTCTCTGCTCAACTCTCTTTGTATTCATATTCTTCTTCTCTCTCATCTCTCTCTCTCTCTTCTCTCTTCATCTCTCTTTCTCCATCTCTCTCTTACTCTCCATCTCTCTCTTTCTCTTCTATATCTCTCTCTTCTCTCTCTCTCACTCTCCTCTCCTCTCCTTTCGTCTGCCTCTCTTACTCTTATTCTCTCTCTCTCCTCATCTCTTCACCTCCTTCATCTCTCTATCTCTCTCTTCTCTTCTCTATCCTCTCTCTCTCTCTCTCTTCTCTCTCTCTCTTCTCTCTCTCTCTTTCTCATCTCTTTCATTCTTCACTCCTCTCTCTCTCTCATCTCCTCTCTCTCTCTCTCTCCTCTTTTCATTCTAACTGTTAACTTTTATGTGCACAGCAAAGAGTCTCTCTCTATCTCTATCTCTCTCGCTAAATCTATCCTTTTCTTTAATATTACTCTCTCTCTCTCTCTCTAACTCTCTCTCTTCTGCTCTCTCACTCTCTCTCTCATGCTCTCTCTTCTCATCTCTCTCCTCTTCGCTTCATCTCTCTTCATCTCTCTTCTCTCTCTCTCTCTCTCTTCTTCATTCTCTGTCTATTCTTCATTCTCTCTCTCTCTCTTCATCTTCTTCTTCTTCTTTCTCTCTCTCTCTCTTCGTCTCTCTCTCTCTCGTTCATCCCTGTCACATTCTCTCTTCATCTCTTCTCTCTCTCTCTATCTCTTCTCTTCTCTCATGTCTCTCCTCTCTCAGTCGTCTCTCATATTTATTATATCTTATCTTCTCTTCCTCCATCTCTCTCTCTCTCTCTCTCTCTATCTCTTATTTTCATAACTTACCTCTTCATCTCTCTCTCTATCTTCTCTCCTCTTCTCCTCTCTCTTCTCCTCTCGATCTCCACTCTCTCTCTCTCTCTCTCTCTCTCTCTCCCTCTTCTCTCTCTCACCTCTGCCTTTCTCGCTTCTCGCATGCTATCTTTCTCTCTTTCTTCTCTCTCTCTATCATCTCTCTCTCTACTCTTTCTCTCCTTCTCTCCTCTCTCTCTTCTCTCTGCTTCTTCTCTATCCTTATCTCATCATCTCTCTTCTATCTCCTCTCTATTCTCTCTTTCTCGTCTCTCACCATCTTCTCGTATTTCTCTACATACTACTACTCATACCGTATCATCTTTCACATCTTCTCTTTTTCTCTCTTCTTCTTCTTCTCTCTCCTTCTTCTCTCCTCTTCTCTCGTCTCTCTCTATCTCTTGCTTCTCAAACTCTCTCTATCTCCATATGTCTATCATCTAATATATACACACTACACTCTCTCTCTCTCTCTCTCTCTCTCTCATCTCATCTCTCTCTCTCTCATATCCTCTCAATTCTCTTTCACATTCTCTCTCTCTCTCACTCTTCACTCCTCTCTCTCTCTCAAATTTATTTGTCCTAGCGGAAAGAAGCAGGTCATAAAAATCCTTACGCAATATTCGACTGGTTATTGAGAATATGTTTTATTCAAAACTTCCTATATCTTCTTGCTGCTTACTTTTAACAAGTACAGAAATAACGGTATATCCCTCGATGTTTGTTTTTCTTGGGAGTAACCATCACTCAAAAATTTTATATCTACAACAATTCTATCACTCTTCCAATTGCATATCAATTACCTATACGCTTTTGTAATACATGAGGCGATACAGTCACCAACCTGTTAAAAACCCGAGCATCCCCCGAAACCAGCATTCGAAACTTCATTCCTGGTACTCAACATACCGTTTCTGCATTTCCTTATATGCCTACTCTCCATTCCATTCTTAAAGGTTAACACAAAAAACAAAAAATTGAACGAAAAAAAAAAAACTGTAGACGCTCGGCTGCCCTGCTTGACAGGTTCAGTAAGATAGGGAGGGGCTTTATCATCTCATTATTCTAAAGCTATGAGAACACAAAGCTCTGTCTGTTGGTCAATAGCCTATCTTTTCTAGTGCACCTTATGGGTTTTGTCTGATTATTTTGCTATATACAATAATAATAATAATAATACCAATATAATAATACCAAATAATAAATTATAAAGAACCTAAAATATATAATAATAAAAATTAATATAATATAATAATAGATAAAATAATAAAAAAAACTACTACTAATAATAATAATAATACTCTGTTATAATACCCAAATAATCCAAAATAATAATCCAAGCCCATATAAATAATAATAAAATCAATAAAATAAATCTTAATTAAACATAATTGCATTCCAGCTAAAATCAATAATCACGTCATAATAATCCATAAGTATATAATTGAAAAATATATATAAATTTATTACCCCAATTATTATTAATTTTTTATGGTAAAAAATATCCAATATATAATAATAAAATAATAGACACACATACACACAAATAATAATGAATAATATCTAGCCATATATAATAATAATAATTGCAAATCCCATATATATCCACTACTAACTACACATCAATCACTAAGATAATAACTCATAATAATAATAATAATATATAATAATGAATAATATATAAAAATAATAATATGAAATAATAATAATATAATCCAATTCAAACTAAAGAAATTAATAATCCATAAATAATAATAATAATAATAATAATAAGGATAAAGATAAGAAATATGAAGCTGAAAATGAGGAATTCAAAGAGAATCGGGATTGAAGCGCATACATTCTGCCGAGGTAAAGAACAAAAATAAAAATTTTTCCGCGTCCTAAAGAATCCATCCGATAACTAATTATTCACCACCTATACATCGTACTCATATGAGTTGTGAACTAACACAAGTATCCTCACACACATATACACAAAATGGATACATCGGATTTTCGCCCACACCATCGACGAGACGAAAAAGAGATAAGTTTAATATATATCAATCAACCTACTAGTACCCACACGGCATAGCTGGACTACTAGCCTTACTCAAATCGAGGTAGCTTTAATATAAATCCCAGAAATATTTCTCAGAAAGGAAGACACGAATCTTTGATGAAGAAAAATGAATTATAAATGAAAAATATAACCTGAAGCTCTAATGAAAATAATATTTTATCGTATTGTATTGCTTTTGTTTTTATATAGTTTTACAACCCAGCATAAATATATGTTATATCAATTTTTGCTACAAGCATGATACGCTGTCGTTTTTTACTACAATATGAAACGATTTCTCATTTTTTATTACAATCATGACACGCTGTCACATTTTATAATATAAGCATGATATGCTTATATTTATTGTCATATTTTTCCTACAAGCATGATATGTTGTCCATTTTTTCCTACAAGATATGATGATATAGTTCATTTGTTTGTTGACAAGCATGGTACGACTGTTCATTTTATAAGAGAATCATGATATGCTATTGTCATTTTATTTTATACAAACACGATATGTCATGTCATTTTTAACTTCAGGTATTATATACTCTTTCACGTTGCGCTAAAAGCATAATATGCTACGTCAATTTTTTGCTTCCAGAATGATATGCTATTTCAATTTTTAATACAAGAATGATATACTGCACAATTTTTCCTACAAACATGATATGATGTCATTTTTTTGGTTACAACTTGCAAGCATAATACTATGTCGTTTTACTCTCATTTTATGTTATCTTGTCCTTCAGTCCATCAACATTATGTAAATAAATATGGTATAATATATAAATTATCCGATAAATGATCATTTTGTTCTTTATAGACTAAACAAACTTGCGCGCTTCCTAAAATGTATCTGATAAGATGTAATACATATTATAGTGTTCAGAGAATAAAGACTTAAAAGCTTGCATGGTTTTTTTTATACTATTAAAATAGAAAAAAAATAAGGCACAAAAAATCCTTAAAAATATGATTATTTTTAATATGTTATGATTTTTATTATTATTTATTTTATTGTTTGATTAATATATATTAATTATTATTATTCTAAAAAATAAAATATTATAACTATTCTTATTAAATACGGTAGAATATTCGTTGTGAGGTTAAAAACACTACTACGTCCAAGAAAGAAAATAGCCAATTGAAGCTGATTAATTGAGCATTAATTACACATTATTGAATAATAAATACTAACTAGCAAAAAATTGGGTCCCGCCTTTAGAATCAATATGTATTGCGTATAGCGAGTAAAATAAGTTTTTCTATATATCAATGTTGTTAATTTATCATTAAAAGTCTATGAAGTTCCGTAATAGAGGTAATTAATCTATAAGTGCTCTATTTCCAATAAATTCACAGCTAAGAATTGTAAAAAAACAAAAGTTGTCTACGTAATTTATATTATTTGTCAAAAAAGACAATAATTAATTAAAAGAGAATGTTAGAACTCAGAAATATTTCTCTTCTTGCAAATTAGATTTTATTTTACGCTTCGCATCTTCGAATACAAACCTCATTGGGCATCATTTAAAAAAAAAATTTTGTTATGCTATTCCTTGGGTTTAACATGTAATTTTTTGCAAGTAGGCACTAAATTGCAACCTCGAATGGCCAGATTGAGAAGGGGTGTGGGGGGGGGGATTATGTATTTCTTTGAAGAGAGGAAGAGTTTATTTTTTCACAAATTTCTATCTGAGTAGTCAAGAGATAGCATAGTAGTAATATGACAGCATGAAAATGTTGCCATTAGCGGAGTATGTTGCAGAGCATTTGCAAAACATCGATTTTTCATAGTGTTTGATGCGGGCGTCATAAATTTATGGGTCTTCCTAGGTCGGGGCAAGCAGTTTCCAAGGGGGGTGAGCTACGCACTTTGAATCAAGTCATGTCAGCAGTTGAGCTGGTTAATATCCGCAACTCGGAGGAGAGTTGGCTTTGTTTTTTACCTTTTAATTTACGCGTGAAATGCATTGCGTCCCTCTTCTACATGGTTCTCGTAAGGTTAGGAAATCTTGCCGACTCGGGCGTGGATCTGGGGGAGATTCTGAAAGCCAAGCACGGCCAAGGTAATTTGGGCGTTTTCCAGTTTTTGACTTACAAAAATTTGATTCACTGACTTTCGCGGGTAGATGATCCTTCGATGTGTCAAGTACCAGGGTTCTAAGGTTAGGGAATCATTCCTAGCTGGCCGACGAACGTGCTTCAGTCCGCGGAAGCAAGGACCCAGGTTCGTCGTGAGAAGGTGTGGTTCCTTAAGGCGACGGGTTTCGTGTCCGAGGTCTGGTTTGAGTGAACACAGTCGTCTGACAGCAAATGATCGATAGATCATTTCTGATGACTCTCCAATCCTGATTCCCCTCAGGTTAATTTAATTGATATACAGATTGAATTATTATTCATCTTTCTACTACCCTAGCTACGTTTGTATAAAATTAATTTGCAAAATCGAAGCTCTGCAAGGAGAATCGATTCTGGATAATCATGAATGATTAACCAAGGTTCAATTACAACTTATAATAATATACGCGAACTTTTATTATATTAAATTATTAATTATTTAAAGGACTTTACGTAATATTAAAAGTAATTAAGAGCTTTTAATAGAAATAACAAGAATAAATAAAATAATATATAATATATATCTATATTATATATACTTAAATATATATATATATTAATATATTCATATATATCTTATAATTATATTAATATATACATATATAATATATATATATTTATAATCTATATATTCTATTAATATATATATTAATTGTATAATATATTAATATATATTATTATCTATATATTATATATATATTGAACGTGGCCTAATCATACCGCTGGATTTTTAATTTACGCTCCTCAATTTATGGGTCTAATAGAAACCATCGTAACCGAACACGTTAAAACAACGATTTATTCAACTTACGGTGTATTCCATTTATAGCTATTAATGGTATGACCTCTAGGAGCCGAGGTTTTAGTTAAGCTCATTTATGAACTCTACTATACCAATAGGGGTAAGCCCCCGCAATAGATTTTTTATTGTCAATTCAAAACTAACGAAAAAATAACAATTAAAGTTTATATATAGGTACTTTAAATATATATTTATAATTAATATATATCTATGTATATATTATATATTAATATATTCTATTTATATATTATTTAATATATAATAATATATTAATATATATTATAATATATATATATTAATATCTTTATATATATATATATATATATATAATATATAATAATATATATATATATATATCATAGTATATAGTATACATTTATATAAGCAGTCTTCTGAGATTTCTGAGATATGAATTCGGCTTAAATAACCTAGTACACCAGGCAAACTAGTAACCATGTTCGCGATTTTTCTGATGAACCCGTCTGAGGGGACGGTCTCGAGGACGCGCGAGCACAAGAAGATGTTTATAGACACACGCGTCTAGACGACACCTCAGTTTCTTCTTGTGACGAACGACGTTGAAGTGGCTGCGTGGTTTGGGATAGCTTAAACGGCATCTTCCCACCTTCTATGTAAAATTCTCAGTCTCATGCTTCGCAAGTTCGTCCACACCATAGAGGAATCTGTTTTTATTATATATATAAATAAAGATTATTCTACATTTATCCTAGTGTGGGGCCTATCCTATGTACATGTTTACCTTATATATATAATATATTTATTATTATATATATATATATTATATTATATATATAATATATATTATATAATATATATATATATACTAGTCTATTGTAACCATTATAATATATAATAGCGGGGCTATATAAATATTTTATTTTGAATTTTGTCCAAAAAAAGGTAAGTTTTATATATATATATCCGAATTAATAGCCGTTATAACCCTAGGTCTGTTCTGTAAATTGTAAACAAAATACAAAACAATAACACTAAAAAGGGAAATGATAATTTTTAGACATCTCTGCTGAAATGTATGCTTTTTGGGTGGTCACTATTAAAAAAAACATGAAATCGGTATTTTCGCAAATAATTAGAGACAATTGTGCATTACCGTTTAAGCTATACTATAATTTATTAAGCTTATTTTTAAATTAAATCGTAAATGCCATATTATTATATATTAAAGATTGAATCACTTTAATATGTTGGGTGGTGTTTATAAAAACTATAGATAGACTACCCTATAGGTTGACTACAGCAAGAGATGGCAGGAAGTCCGGGTCTCTAGTACCTCCGGGGAACGGCAGGGGTTTAGATACTCATATTCCCCCCTTATACTACGTAGGGTGAACATTTATACTACATATATAACTTTATAATACTAAACGTGATCTAGTGGTTGCGAATTGATAACCCGACATTCTGGCACTTCCTCTCCGAAAATTTTAGATCTATTGATATGATCACCTCCCCCGATACAAGTACTAGTACTTCTCAATTTTTTGCAGAAATGATACATAATTTTTGCTGATACTACTATATAAGTTAAACCGATAACATTTTACTTCTATAACGTTGGCCGAGTGTGTCATAGAACATACGGACTGGCTGGGAGTTACGCCGACACAAAAGCAAAAGTGGATTGCGTCAGTGAACGAATCCGTCTGAAGGTGAGAGAATGTGAGTGTTGTGCCAGACCTGTCGATGAATAAGGTGCATAATAAGTGCAGCGCGTGAAAGTGCGGGGCGTTTTGCTAATGGGGGCACTGGTTGCGCCCGCCCATCTGGGGCCAAGGGATCGACACCCTTACCCATTGACTGATTTATCATAGAGTGAGGGTCCGCATGACTCACGCGGTCACTGCATGAAAGCCTCTTAGTGTGGGTTGGCTTTTCTGTTTGTGACCAGTTGTCCGATCTCACAGTCCCAGTGCGACGCGGGCGTGGTCGGCAAGACGAGGTGGCGTGAGATAATGGTGGGATCACGGGATTCGGTTAGTGGAGGCGACGCGGGCTGGCGGCGCGCCTGTGAGAGGTCTGGGGCTTTGCCTGGTTAAGGTCGACGCTTTTGTCATACGTTCGCATTGCGCCCGGCTACCGTGGGCGGGAGTGCGTTTTCTTTTCAGCATGGCATAGGACCAGCGAATACCTCCACGGTAGAAAGAGCACGCGATGCGCGGGATCGCACCTTACCCCCAGTCCTGTGGGAAATAGAAGGTAGATAAAGAAATAAGATATATATATGTTATCAATATATATATATAATATATAGTATATATTATATATATATATATATATCTATAATGTATATATATATATATAAATATATTATATATATATACCTATATATATATATATATATATATATATATATATTGCAGAAAACCTTTGCAGGTAAATTTAGAAAGAGAAGATTTGAAAAATGGAATTGAGGAATGCCTATCAAGATCAATTCTTCATCTTAATCTAGGAGGTTCTAGCAGCACAGTTCAGGTGTGAGGGGTCATATATTGTCATTTGTTTTATTTACTAATGGTTTACGCTTTTTATTTTGGTTTCGGATTATTTCACAACTTTTGGTTAGTTTTGTTGTGCTTAAAAGTTATTTTAGTGGTAGATAGTGAATCTCACCACCCCACTAACGACACACGAAGAAAAAGAGCGGAAGCCATAAGAGAAGGGTGTTTTTGAATTTTAAAATGTATATGTGTTTGGTTATAGTTAATTTTAAATGCTTAGTGTGAAAACTCAGACAAATAGTTAAATAGTAAAAGTAAAATGTGGCTTCATAGGAATATTTGATAAGGATTTTGAATGAGTTTCTTCAAAGCATAAGTTTTCTTTTGAAGACGAAAATAAAAATTGCGTTTCAAAATATAAAAATGGCAAATAGTGGTCTTTACCAATATTTTGTTTGAAAGTTGTATGTAAAATAATATAATATCGAAGAAACTAGCAAAGCTATAGTAATAATGTTTTAAACATTTGGTAACTGATTGTGTTGTAAAATCAGTCATGATTTTGGGATTATAATATTTCTTGGCAGAGGAGGATACAAGCCTCTAAATTTTCGCATTTGAAGACAAGATTTAAATTGACAAGGGAGTTTGTTACCGAAATTATATATATATATTATATTATATTTATATAGTATAATATATATAATTGTTTTTTAAAAAAAAAGAATTTAAAACTTATTTCTCAAGATTTACTAAGTTCAACCTTAGAAATTCTTATATCTACAAAACTAACTCCCTGCATGATCACCCTCAAGTGCTATCCTAGCAAATACTTTTCTAATCCATTACGAACGAATTTGGCTTTATAATTGTCCCCCCTGTTTCAAACCCTCCCATTATAAAAGGTACATGGACGACACTTTTCTACTTTTTACTAGCATATGACGAAAGTGCATTGCCCCTTTTTTTGAGTACATGAACTCTCAACTACCAAACATATTAGGTCACTCTCTATAGATAATTCTCCTAAATTCTCTTCCTTTCCTAGATTTGCTCATCAAAAAAGACACCTACAGATTTTTGCATCCACTTGTTTATAGAAGGACTTTTACAGGCCTAGGCATTAACTTTTTTAGTTCGCATCCCGTTTATTAAATGCATACTAGGTTATTATGTAAATCTTCTATTTAGGGCGCCAGCAGCGCCACGAAGATGTCAAGTTGGATATGAGAGGTGTGTAGCTCTTTATGATTATATTTTTCCTTCCTTCTTCCCTTTATGTATAAGATATGGTAAATAATTCTTACCATCTAAATTTAAGATCAAATACCCCGACACTGTACAGCCCGCAAATTGAGCTATTCTCTTACGTACTGATCATATTCACATATAAGAAGAGCGAGACGCGAGTAGCATATTACAGGAAATTTCTTCCTCAATCTAACATATATGTTATCTTTTAACTCCTCCTTCAAAATAGCCTCTTTTTGCCACCACAAGGAGGGAACACCTTCTATACTTCGTTCATCTCTTGTATATAAATTTCTATGTGACGACTGTAACGCCGTCTATGTTGGCAGGACTAGCCGCCAACTCGTTGTAGGAAGGGACGAGCACAGGGGTGTCTCTTCCCGAACTAACTTGCATCTTAATTCACCTTCACATTCTGCAATAAGAGACCATTCACACTCTAAAGATCACACCTTTAACTACACCAATTTTTCAATATTGTGCCCACAAATCAACTCAACTCACTTGGCATTATTTGAAGCCAATGTACATAGCCAACATCTAACGTTCTTGATATAATGATTAGTGGTTCTTCAAGTTTGCTTCCCATTATTATCTTCATTCTTAATGAAGTTGTCACATTACTAGAACTCCGTTTTTGCTACCTTAAGATGTGTTGAATAGTAAGTATTGCCTGCTGGCTATTTGATACCTGAATTTTCAATTTGTTAAACTTACCCATATATTTAAATTTAAGAAAGTTTTTTAGATTTTAATGTATTTAATGTAAACGTGAGCTGAACATTGTCCTGTCTATAGTTCTTTTTCATGATCGTTTATTTATAAGTTTTTGATTACCTCTTTGTATATTAAAGTTTTTATATCTTAGATCTTTGTATTGATTACTTGATTTTGGTTGTCTAAATGTCTTTTGCACTCAAACTTCATGAATTTGGTATTAGTTATTTATTGTAAGATACATTTTAGCCTGAGGATGCGAGAAATTGTGTGTATTCGCCGAGAGCGTCAAGTTGGTTGGCTGTGCGTTGCGTCGTTAGTAATAAAGGATAATCTCACAATGTCGAAGGCCCTGGTTGCGGCGCTGGGTTGTTTGGACTTTGCTCTATTGAGAGAGAGAGGTAGTATAGATATACGTATATAGTACGGAGTATATATAATATATTATGAGAGGGAGTTTGAATTAGTTATTACGGTTCATTGTATAGTCAGTTATTATATGGTATATACGTAGTCAGCTAGTATAGGATAGTAGAGTTGAACTGATATATACTGTATCAGTATTGCGTGAGTAGTATATTGATGATTATAGTTACGTATTTAGTATAGCGTGCATTGGTAACAGTATCAGGAAACCGTTATACTTAAGCAGTTCTTCTTTAGAAATAGAAGTAGAAATAGTTATAATATGGTTAGTATATCAGATAGTAAGTAGGTAGAAGGGAGTAGTAATGAATAGATATATATATCTATAGGTATTTATTATATATATATATATATATATATATATTCCTATATATAGTATATATAAATGTTATATTTATATATATATATATATATATATATATATATATATATACTATATATATATATACTATATATATATACTAATATATTATATATATATGTATATATATGATATATATATATTATATATATATATATAAATATATATATATATTATATATAAAATATAATATTATATATATTTATTATAGTATAGTGTTATATATATATATAGTGGATATATATATAGTATATATATATATATATATAATATATATTCAGATAAGAGAGAGTATAAAATTTCATGGTAATGACACGTAGTCAGTTGGTGTTGTTGACTTTGTTGGTGGTGGTAGTGTTGTTGGTCTCAGCATGTTGGTGCTCTGTTGCTTGTTGGTGGTAATAAGTGTTATGTTGCTAGGGTATATATAG
This sequence comes from Trachelipus rathkii, assembly GCA_015478945.1. NCBI lineage: Eukaryota > Metazoa > Arthropoda > Malacostraca > Isopoda > Trachelipodidae > Trachelipus > Trachelipus rathkii. The sequence continues at coordinate 23,541 of JABUQX010095605.1, forward strand.
ATATATATACTATATATAGTATATATATTATATAGTAGGTATAATATATATATATAGTATAGAGTATATTTGTATAATTTATTATATATATTATTATTAGTATACTATAATATATATACATATATATATATATATATATTATAATATATATATATAATATATATATATATAGGATATATATAAATAATATATATATATAATAGTAATATAGTATATATATATATAATTTATATATATATATATATATATCTATATATATTATAGTATATATCAGTGGCGTAGCTAGATGTTTTTACATGTATATATAAAGGATATATTATATATATATACTATATTATATATATATATATATATTATATATATATATATATATATTATATATATATATATATATATATATATATATATATATAAATATATATATATATATTATATTTATATTCATATATTTATATGTATATTGTATTATATAAGTATATATAATATATATTTATATATACTAGTATGATATATAAATTATATATAAGATATATATAATATATATATATATATATATATATATATAATAGTAGCATATATCTATATATATATATATATATATATATATACATAGTATATATATATAGTGTATAATTATATAATATATATATAGATAGTATATATATTATATTATATATATATATATATAGTAATATAATATATTATATATATATATATATATATATAATATATATATATATATATATATATATATAATATAATTATAGATAGTATATTATATATAATAATAAGTTTATCATTAAAATTGCAAGCGAAAAACGATTCCACAGAAAATTTAAAAAAATACCCGCAATATGGCAACAACGCCAACGAACGGCAGGCTCGCCTGTCCTAATATCATTGCAAATATTGGAAATATTTTGTTTCAGAATACGCGTACCTTAGGTAGAGCCAAGTTATATGCAGTAGATAGGCGGCAAAGCATGAAATAGCTAATTTTTTGGTTTATATTTCTTCAAGATTTTTGTAAATTTTAGATTTTCTTAAGGTTATTTGTTTAGAGTATTAACTTTTTTGTACTTTTAATGATTTGGTTTTTTTTAATATATTATTAATTGGTTCTTAAAAATAAAACTTCGCACTGCCTACCCAGCCCATCCCTTAACTACGCCACCTGATATAATAATATTATATATAATATATAATGAATGATATATATATATAGAGCTATATATATAAGTACTATAATATATATATAGTATATACATATATAGTATATATTATATATATATTATAATATATATTATACTATATATACGATATAGTTATATATAGCCCTTTTAGGCTATAAACGTTATACTTTAGCTATCCCCTACTCCATTCGATATACGCTATGATGTCACTACAATTTGGTGAGTGCCATTAAATACACATACGCTATATATATTATATATATATATATATATATATATAGTATTATATATATATAATATATATACTATATATATATATAGTATAAGTATATATATATATATATATAATATATATATATATATATATTAGTATATATATATGCCATGCTAAATAAACAAAAATGGATGTTGGGACAGTAAAGATATAAAGACGTAAAAACGTATCACCCAGAGAGGGGGGCCCCCTGGGAGAGTCGGCCTTAGGGCCTATATAAAACTCGTTTTTAAGCGAGAAGCATAAAGACGTAAAGACGTAAAACGTATCGCCCAGAGCGGCTGAGAGGTGGTCCTCCCGGGTAGCTGGCGCAACGGCTTTATGACCTTAGGGTCGGTAAAAACGTATTTTTATTGAATTGTTCCAACACAAAACATAAAAATGGATGACTCATAGTGTAACCCACAAAATATTTTTGCGTTCTCGCGTCGGTAATGGATTGAGCGTCAGTTCCGCGCTATGTCGGACGCGTTAGTGTATGCTGAAACCCGAAGCCAGACTCCAGTCTGGCCCAAGTCTATGATTTGCGCGCAAACATCATATATTCAAGCAGTCGACGCGGGCGGTGCAGGCCCACGGGCTCTTGAGGTGAGGTCCCCCGCAAGTGGACCCGGGGTGGTATCAAATGTTCAGTACACTTTGAAAGTGTACTTAAGTACACTTGAAAGGTGTACTTAACGAGTGACAGTGTACGAATGTGCATGAGCACTCTTAGTTAACATGGCGTGACGTCATACGTGTGATAGAAAGGGGGGTAGGGTACCTTAGACTCAGGAAAGTAGCTCAACTACTTTAATACATGAAAGTACCACTAACCCATGTACGTGGCGTAGCCACGTACATGGTGGCTAGCATAGAACAAAGGGGGGGTAGGGTAGCTGAGGCTCAGCTACTTTCAGGAAAGTAGCTCAGCTAATTTCATATACGTGACTACGCCAATTACATGAACCCATGTACGTGGCGTAGCCACGTACACGGGTTAGCTAGCAGAGAAGGGCAGAGTGAAAAGCGCACATGAGCACATGGTTTGGCCTAAACACACTCACGCAAGTAGCTCGGTGGTGACATCATAGCATAGATGGCTAGAACAAATGGGGGTAGGGTGAAAAATGCTCATGAAAGTACATGAGCACAGGGTTAGGAATAAACACACTCACTCACGTACATGGCGAATATACATGAATATACACGGTACCCCGGGATAGTGCCCCAGGGTAAAACGCCAGGGTACCCACCGGGTAGGTGCTAGAAAGTGCCTCAAGAAAGGCGCTGACCTAGCTAGAATGGCCTTGTTTCTGTGATTGTTACTACTGGTGTTTACAATCCTGTTTCTTGGGAGAAGAAAACGAAGACGTCCTCACCACAGAGAAATAAAACTAGAGAAACCTTGGCAAAAAATTTAATTCATATAGTTAAAACCAAGATTCGGACATCGATAAATGAATCAACGGTCAAACGATATATTTTTTTGGACGTGAACAGATATCTATCGAACGAACAATGTAATGACGATTTTTTTCGATTATTTCAGGCAATAGTGCGTCAAATTAAATAGCAACGATGGAAAAGAGTCAGGGTCTCTCGGCCTCAGCGGGGGACGGACGGGGGGACTTCGTCCCCCTCTCTTTCCCTCCGTCGGTTCGAGCCCCTTAAAAATATACTAAAAATTAAAAAAAATTAACATATAAATAAATATAAATGATAAAAAAAGCAACTTTTGGAAACTTTCGCGATCTTTCTATTTCGGAGATATATTAGCTAACACGTGACACTGCCGGGCTGCATGAGCAGAATTCCGCGATTGTCGATATTATGCACTTTATGTAACTTCCTTTAAAAGGTATATATATAATAATAGTAATAGTAATTATATATATTATAATACGATATTTAATTACATAACAATGAAAAGGCTAATATATATTAGTATATATATATATATATAGTATATATATAATATATATAATATATAGTATATATATATATATATATGTTATATATATATTATAATATATATACTATATAGTATATATATATATAGTAGTATATAGTAATATACTATATATATATTATATATATATATTATATATATATAATATATATATATAGTTAATATATATATAATAGTTTATAAGTATATATATACTATATATAGTATATTACCGAGTGCATATTCTTTCCTGTTTAGTAATGCATTTGATGTTTTTCCCGCGGAGGAATAATAAATAATAAAGATTTTTCTTAATATATAATTCCAGTTAACTTTCTTTTCCATATATATCCTACATGATTACCCAAACATTTTTCTTCAATAGGCTTTAAATTTATTTACATTCTATCAAACTTCACATATCATAATTCAAATTTCTTAAACTTAAACATATAAAATAAATCAATTCAGTTTCTTAAACCTAGACATATAAAATAAATCAATTCATCACCGGCTTGAAAACAAAACACATATCTTAAAATTTGCGCAGTAAAATCAACAGGGTTCCAGTTACTCCTGTTTTACGAGTTTATACCATACAGCAACATATAAAGTAGTTACATCAATACAGGCCAGAAAACAAAACACATCGTAAACCTGGTACAGTAAAATCACATGAAATAAATACACCAAAAATCAAGACCTGAAAAAATTTATCATAATCGTAATACTTCAAAATGCTTGTCCGTACAGTAATTATGCATTACTGTTGATCCTTAAATACCAATCTTTCGTTAAACGTACTTTGCTCGTAAGCTAAAACCCTATCGACTATTCACATACGTTATATAGTTCCTGTAGCTTAGTATCCACAACATTACTTGTAAATTGTTCAACATTAATGACGAACCAGTTATCAAAAAAAGGTAAACTTTCGACCTTGCAATTGGCTTGGCTCAGCTGGCTGACGGGGTAGTCCAAAAGTGCAGACAACATTTAAGCTCAGGTTTTCTTTTTACTTGGTTAAATTCAACACCGGTCCCACACCAGTCCCCTAGAAAACAAAAATAAATGCCTGTCAACTCTATTTCTCTGTTTATCCTTAGCATGAAAGAAAAAGAACTTAAATAAACAACTTAATTAAACTTTCCACTCACCAACACATGGGACTTTTTCCGCTTACACGTCTTTTTCTCACCACGACTCTTCGAAGGTTCAATCTCAAGACAAAAACACCTCCACTCCCGATCGCCTCGTCATCATTTCTTGTTGGTTTGACATTAGCTCATTAACAATATATATATATATATATAGTGATCCCTTTTAAATTTTGATTTAAAGTCCTAATAATTACCTTTTTATTTATATATAAAAAGAAACCTTAAAACATTGAAAATTTTCCAACTGTTATAATTAGTATATAAATATTTGTTGTTTATAATGGATAAATATTATATATATATATATAGATATAATTATTAATATATACCATCTATATAATATATATATATATATATATGATATATATATTATAATATATATATATATATCATATATATATATATAGTAAATATATATATTATATATATAGTATATATATATATAATTATATATGAATATATATATATATAATATATATATATATATATATATATATAATATAATATATATAAGTATATATTATATAATATATAGTAGTATATATATATATATTATATATTTAATACTTATATCTTTAGTAAAATATATATATATATATATATATATATATATATATATATATAATATATATATATATATATATATAAGAGAATATATATATATTTTTTATATATAGATAATTTTATTATATGTAAATGATTTGTCCTGTATTATAATAAAATATTTGTTTTTTATTTATCTATGTTTTATATATAATATATATATATATATATATATATATATATATATATATATATATATATATATATATATATATATTATATATTATATATATATATATATATATATATATTAACCTAAGTGAGACTAAATATATTTTCAATATTAATAAATTTTTACAACTAGATGTAAGAAAAGGAAACTTTAAAATGGTTTTATTTACAAATATTTATACGATTAATTTAAATTTAACATAGAAACTTTGTTTCAATTATTGAGTTTGGTATGATGATTTGTCATGAAAGTCAAATCTGCAACAAGGCGAAATTTTAAATATAACCTACTTGAGCACTTTCACTTTTTAAAATAAAGAAATATAAAATTTATAAATCTAAGATATGGCTTTATAACTTTTAATTAAAATTTTAAGTTAAACAAACATTCCGAGACTAAATAAGAGGGAAGAAAGACAACTAAAATTTTAACTTTCTAGAATTCTAGAAGTTCTTAGAAAAAGTTGTTGTTTTCTCGGGTTGCAAGGCAGGTTTCCTTCTTCTCCATTTTCATAGATAGTAATGGCAGATGACTTGCTGAAGTTCCAGAAGCCAGATATCTTCCTCAACAATAAAATATCTTGCCTTTTCGACCACGGGCTCTTCCACAGTGATGAAGATATGAAATGAAATTAAAATGATTGAAAATTGTACAGATTTATTTTTTAAAAGTAGTTACACACCGTATTTATTATAGTAGCTTGCAATACAATATGCTACTAAACTTTGTCCGTTTTTTCAAAGAATAATTGACGGTGTTTTTAAATACTAGGAGGCCGCTTCTCTGACGACTTTTTCAAGATATAAGAGATTGCAGCATGTGCAGGAACGACTTCTTTCCCCGAAGGATAAGCTTAAAAAGCTGCACATATTCTCTCTTTCCCCCTTCGATTAGCCGTCTCCTTCCCCCATAATCTCGAATGTTTGTTTTATACCAATATAGCAAAATTAAATTCTTAATATATATATAGTATATAATATATATATAATATATATATAGTATCTAGATATAGAATATCTTATATAATATCTATATAGTAATATGAGATATATATAGTATGCATATATAATATATGAGTATATATATATGTATATTAAATATTAGATTATATTATTATAATATAAGTATATATATATATACTAAATTATATATATATATATTATATATATAGTATAAATATATATATATATGTATTAATATAATATATATATATATAATATATAAATAATGAAAGAACGTATATATGGGGAGATAAAGAAATTTACTGCCTTCTCTGGGATTAGAACACCTGCCGTTGCGCATGAGAACAACTAATAACCGATGCCTAGTTAAGCAACTCGAGGCTAATCCTCCAGCTCAGTTGTAATAGACATCGGTATAATTCGTTCCTCTATCGCAACAGGCCGTGGTTCAATCCAGAGAAGGCAGTAATTTTCTTTTATCTTCGCCATTAGTACGCTTTTTCTTAAAATTTAGCATCTTTCACTAGCGATTTCTGTACATTGTTGGTCCACAAAAATCTCTCCTTAATTTTTCTAAATATAATATATATATAATATTATAAGTAATCAGTATATTTATAGTAGTATATATAGCTGGATTATATAAGGTATATATATATTATATCTAATATAATATATATTATTAATTATATATAATATTATATTAAGATATTAATATAAATATATATATATATATAATTATATATATATTTTAGTAGCTATATATATATTATATAATATAATATATATATATATATATATAATATATATATATAATTATGGTATCATATATATATATTATATATATATATATATAAAGCGAGAGGATGTGTTGGTCTTTTAGCTATCTCTTCTTCTGCTTGCTTCTCCGCTTCATGGGTAGTTGTTGATGTTCTCTTGAAGTTTCTCTCTCTCTTTCGTAGGTGTAATAAAACTCAAATGTTGAATTGGGATAGAATAGAATATTTTATTGAAGAATTCTCTCATTTATATTTAACAATTTCGCACACCTAAAGCTAAAAATCAGTTACAATATTATAACTTTGTCATGTACTCCCTAGTACACATACAATTTCTCAACAAACAAGCCATTTTTAACAACCAATATACACAATTTGGTGCAAAATGCTACAAAACACCATATTAAACAAGATTCCACGTTATTTTGTACAAATCAAATGACAAAACACACAAAAAAAGAGCTTCGAAAGCGACTGCAACTCTCTTCCGTTAATAAAAAAAATAGAAATACACATCAAATCACGAAAACTCATTTTAAATGAAAAAACCTGGAAATAAGAGCGCGAAAATTCATTTTTAAAGCATTGGTCTTGGACAAACTCAAATACTACATAAACAACAATTTTTATATATGATATAAAAATGATAAAATACGAAATATTACATCATTCAGCAATACAATGAGAAAAGATATTTAACACAAATTATAACAAAAGTTTATTTACTCCTACATAAATCGATAAAAGGTGTCATTCCTGTACGACAGCTTTCCTTAATTTAGTTAGAGAAAACGTAATATGTTTTATGGGTAACTACATATCAATTCACCCCCTAGAAGTGGAGCGTAATTTTACACTAAAATTTTTATTCTAAAATCACTAGAAATTATTTAAATATAATCACTTTGAGACGCTATTATTAAATTTAAAACGAATGAACTTTTTTATTATTTACCTAATTCACTTTTTAAACAACTGCACTATTGGTCCTATTGCTCAGTAGGTGAGTTGCTTTTCTTGGAAGACTAATTATCATCTAATTGAGGAACTATGTGTTAAGATGAATTATCGGCCGATAAAGGAACCATCTGTGAAGTCGATATACCTACCGGTAAGGAACCATCTGCGAAAGCGATTTACTAGCCCGGTGATGAAACTCGTCCGAAAGATAAGAAACTTAATGTTGATCTCTCTGGTGCGATATTAAAGAAAGTACAAATCACCAAGAAGAAGAATACAGCCTAAATGAAGATTATACAGTGACAGTACAGTGACATATCCTCAATTGAAATGGACATGTAAATATATTGACGTTTATTCTTTTCCATTCTTCTTAGAAAACAAATATACTTATAGTACCAGTGATATGTGTTCTGCCTTTGTATGGAACGTACTACTAAATATATACTGATGGTGATTCACTTCTTCAGGTTATCCATCCATATACAGTAGCAGTGGTATGAGGTGCCAGTTGGATGAGACATAATACCATACATGGATGAATCGTTTTTCTTTGTTAAACAGAGAGAGAAAATGGAAATTCGTATGAAAATGTAATATGTGAGTCTTTCCGTAGAGAGTGTAGTTAGATATCGTAGCGTCGACAAAACCAGTTAAGTTAAACTGAGGTGAATAGATCTGGGTATTAACTGATGGACTAATGCTCCTGTGTCCATAGATCTGCTGGTTGCTTGAAGTTTCTTCGCTACTTAACATCTTGAAATTGACGACAAAAAAAGCCATGTTACACTAAGGCTGGGAGACCTGGGAATAACGGTATGACTTGTTCCCGTCTTCATCAGACTGCTTGTTGCTTGAAGATTTTCGTTTGTGTGATATCTTGAAATTGAGGTGAGCAATGACGGAATCAGCCATTTTAAACTGAAGCTGGTAGGCCTTGGGATTAACAGGGTGGCTGATGGTCGCGTTATCCCAATGCTGGATTTTTCTTCTTAGATTTGATTTGCTACTAGGAATTACTACTGTTTGTTGTCAGCTTCCTTTCCCAGGGAGACTAGCTATGTAATAAAAGTAGCTCGTCTGGATCTTCTTGAATCTTCCTTTTGCTGCGACGAACTCCTTCTTTTAGGTGTAGACTTCCGGAAGCATTTTCTTGAAAAGGTGCTCTTGAAGGTGATGATTATTCTTATTCTACCTGGCCTCCTTCTAAAGGCTGCATGGCTTCGGGAGGCGGCATCTTCTTAACCACATTAGGAATGTCTTTCTTCTTGCAGTGGGTGGTCTCTGCTTTCGCCCCCGTAGGAGGAAGACGTTTGATTGCGTCATCACAGGAGAAGGGCTTATGCTGTTGGCTGAAGAGGAACTTCTTCTTGAAGAGAGGTGGTGTTCAACTTCCAGGGCCACCAATATTATGCGAGAGAATTTGTTGATCTTGTAGTTATCTCTTCTTCTTCTACTTTCTCCTCGGCTTCATGGTAGTTGTTGATGCTCTCTTGAAGTCTTTCTCTCTCTCTCTCTCGTAGGTGTAATAAAATTGAAATGTTGAATTGGGATAGAATAGAATATTTTTTTGAAAAACTCTATCTCAATTATATTTAACAATTTCGCACACTTAAACCTAAAATTCAATTAGAACATTTTAACTGTTATGTACTCCCCTGCATGGAGGAGTACATAGCTCTGTTATGTACTCCCCCTCACACATGCAATTTTTCAACAAACAAGCCATTTTTAACAATTAATATTCACAATATGGTGGAAAATGCTTCAAAACACCATATTAAACAAGATCTCACATTATTTTGTACGGATCAAATGATAAAACACATAAAAAAAGAGCTTCAAAAGCGAACTGCAACTCTTCCGATAATAAAAAAAATAATAATAAAAATAGAAATATACATCAGATTACGAAAACTCATTTTAAATGAAAAAACGGGAAATAAGGGCGCGAAAATGAATTTTTATAACATAGGTCTTGGACAAATTCAAATACCACATGAACAATTTTTTATATATGATACAAAATCTTTAAAATACGAAATATTACATCATTCATCAATACATTACAATGATAAAACAATGAGAACAGATATTTAACACAAATTGTAACAAACGTTTATTTTACTCTTACATAAATCGATAAAAGGTGTTTCCTATGCGACCGAGTTCCTTAATTTGGTGAGAGAAAACGTAATATGTTTTATGGTAAATATTATATATATAATATAATAAGTATAATATATATATAGTATATATAGTATATATATAGTGTATATATATATATATATATATATATTAGTGAGTAATATATATATATGTAATAATAGTATATAGGTATATATATATAAGTAATACCCTTATATATATATGTATTATAATTATATATATACTATAGTTTAAGTATATATATATATATATAATATATATAGTATATATTTGATATATATTATATAGTAATAATAAATATACTATGTGGGAGACGGTGATATATATATATAGTAATATAATATATATATATATAGTATATATTATATATATTATATATATTATATTATACTATATATATTATATATATGTAAGTAGTATAATAATATAGTAAATATTATATTAAGTTATATATGAAGTACTATATATATATATATAATGTATACTATCTGAGTGATTAGTATAATAATTTATAGATATATATATAGTATAGTATATATATACATATATAAATATTTAATCATTTTTGATATCTGTATTCTAAAATTAAATTATGAGCATTAATTTGTTAAACTAGACCATTTGCTTTAGGCCAAGATTTTATTCTCTCTCTCTCTCTCTCCTCATCATCTCTCTCTTCCTCTCTCGTCATGAGCACTCTCTCTCTCTGTCCTCGGATCGTGTCAGTGCTCCTCTCTCTTCTCTGCCTCTTTAACCGCTATAGATTTTCTTTGATGAGAGAGCAAGTGTTACTTAACATTTTCTAGGTGTATAATATCCAATTATGTCAGGGTTTATTCAACAACCAGCTGTGTGTCGCCTTATAAGAATCAAGGTATACTATTCTTACAGTTAGAAACTCCAAAAGAAGGTCTCTCTTCATTAAGTTTACTGCCTCACGACTTATTTTAGCTCTTTTCGTTGCAGTTCTGACCTTCCTTTTCCAGCATCACTAATTAACCCACAAGAGATTGAGTCCTTTTTAATTCATTTTACTAAAGTCTTGAAAAGTAATTAATATTGTATTAGGGCTTCAATTTATAAGCAAAAATGTAAACTGTAGAATGTAAAAAAAAATTAGAATCTGAGAATAATATGCATGTTATATTCACATTCATTTTCATTTATTATATAAAACTTTAAAAAAAAATAGAATCTGAGAATAATATGCATTTTATATTCACATTCATTTTCATTTATTATATAAAACTTATAAAGAGATCTTTGGAGACAGATGAGTCACACTAACAAAATCTTGTTGGAAGGAAATTAAAAAGAAAAATGAAAATTAACCCATTTTAAAAAATTAACAATTAAATTTTGAATTAAATTCTTATAGAAAGAAAAATTTTCCTTCATTAGCATCAGTCACTTTTTTAAAAATGAAGCGAATTTCAAGACAAAAAAAAGAAAAAGAAAAGAAAACGGAATTCATTTTCTTATTCTTATTAAAAAGAGCAATAATGATTTTTATTCATCAATTATTCAATTATTTATTATTTATCAATTTTCTCTTTCTTACCAGGGTTGTGGAGTCGGTTCAATAATTTTCCGACTCCGACTCCGACTCCGACTCCACCTCTTGAAAATTTACCGACTTCCGACTCCGACTCCGACAACTCCGACCTCTTTGGAATACTCTACCGACTCCGAACTCCGCTCCGGACTGCCCACCACTTTTTGAAGAGATTAGACCGTGAGATCGTTCCGACTCCACCTCTTAGAACTTATCTATAGAAAAATTATAATACTATATAAAGTTATACTAATAATATATATATAATATAGAATATAGGTATATATATATACTATTATATATATATATAGGTATATATATATATATAATATATATATATCTATATATATATTTATAATATATATATATATATATATATTATATATATATCTACATCTATATAAATATAATATATTATATATAAGTATTATATATAGGTATATAATATATAGTATATAATTATTAATATATATATTATATTATATATACTATACTATCTATATATATATATATATATATATATACTATATATAGTGAGCCTCAGAGTATTTGTTTACCTGTGGTTAATGTATACGATGTGAGACTAATGGTTTGGAAATAAGGGGTATAGATTAATAGTAAGTTGGGTTCAGATGGACAATCTTAGGGTGTTAGGTGTGAGAAGAATTATGAAAATAGAGAAAGAACGTATGAGAGAATGTGGTGGGTGTGGGGTAAATAGAGAAAAATGCAGACGTTGAGATGGTTTCATCTGTTGCGCACAAGGATGATGGATAGTCCGGTTGGTCTAAGTCGGATGTATAGTGTGAGTTCGCTGGGAATCGAACGGCTGGAGACGCGAGGAAAAAGTGGATTGAGACAGTGAAAAGAAATTGCCTGGAGGAGAGAAATGTGAGAATATCAGAGGCGAGAAGAAAGGTGCATAATAGTGGTGAATAGCGGGGTTTGGTGAGGGGGTATTGTTGTGGCCACCTGGGCCAAGGGATAGACCCCACATTGACGAGATGCCATAGTGAGGGTCCGGTCGCTGTCCCTTGAAGCTTTAGGGTGGATTTCTGACTGCGACGAGTTTCTCACTAAAAGGTATATAAGGGGGCGGTAAGGCTTGGCTTTCTTTCGACTTTCGTCATATTCTTCTACCTCTTTTCTGTTTCTAGTTGCATGCTTCGCACTAACCCAGTCTTGGGAGAGAAGGTGGGTGATGATGATGAATGATGATGTATATAGATATATATAGATACATATATATATATCGTATATATATAATATATCTATATAGATATATACTATAAGTAATATATATATAGATAATATGATTATATATATATAAGTAGTTAATAGTATATATAGTATATATATATTATATATACTAGTTATGGCTGTAGCAAAGTAAAAAATTTGCGGGGTAGTTTTTAGATTGAAGATATATATATAATATATATACTATAGTAATAGTATTATTGGTTTGGGTATTATATAGTATATATATATATAGTATATATATATATATATAGTTATGTTAGTATTACAGTATATAGTTATATATATATATAGGTATATAATATTATATAATATATATATATATATATATAGTATATATAGTATATATATAATATATATATATGTATATATATATATTATATATCTTATTCTGTGATATCTATTATATATATAATATATATTATATTATATATAATATGTTATATATATATAAGATATTTTAATATTATAATATATATATATATATTATATATATGTAGAGAATAAATATGTTATATATTATATATAAGTATATAATATATAATATATGTAGGATATATATAGTTTGATACTACTTTAAATATAGTAAGTATATATATAATAATATAGATATATAGTAATAAGAGAGTATCCCTAATATATATCAATAAAAGGAAATAAAATAATGAAATTAATTAGTATATTTGAAATAAAAAAGAAAGATTATTATTATCATTAAAAGAATTCTTAATTTTGATCTTCGTTCAGCAGAAAAAGATTGATAACTTCCTGCGATTTTAAATATTGTGAAAGCTATGATGAACACTCATTAAAGCCAGTTTCCTGCCTAGGATGTTTCTTACTCATGTAAAGAATTGAAAAATTTCTTTTGAGCCTTTTGCAGAGTAGTGAAATTTGTTTTGGATTTCACATTTTGAGTGAGGTAAATGCCAAAATCCTTAACAATCTAATAAGTATATTCAATTTAATCAAATTTTATTTCCATATTCGCAAAATTTTGGATAGATGTCAGTGGAAAGTAACCTTATAAAGATTAGTAAGTATAGGATTTTTGATTCGCGAACTTGCTCTCTAAACTGGTTGAAAAAATTATCAAGAATATAAATTGTGATTGCCCTATGTCTTTTCATTTCATTAAATTGATTCTTACAAGAGGCATTATAAGTTCTTCATTAACAAATAGCAGAAGTTCTGTTGCAGCACTTTCCAAAATGTTTGAAAATGTTTCGTTTGATGTTTCTTGAAAACCCTTCTAAACAAACATCACATTTTCAATATGATTAGAGGCAGTTGCTGTCACTAATTATGGAAAATGCAAATGTAATACATAATGAAAGCGTGTTTGAGATAAAGTTAAAGACATAAATAAATAAAACTTATAGCAAATTTGCTTTTGCTTAAAGACTTGAAAAGATCTAGTTTTTTTTAAAAAAGGTTATTCTTGATCCATTGAGCTCCTCTTAAGGCCTCAACAATGCTTTAAAAATTTCATTAGGTCGTAAACAATCCATCAAATTTTCCACCTGACCTTGTTCGAAACTGCATGTCCGTCAGCTTTGTGGTCTGGGAAAATCTTTTCTTTCTTTGTCTCTTTTAAAAATAGTGAGTCGCCTTGCAATCTAAATATACGCATATAGGTTGCATTCGATTGCCATAAGTTTTTAATGAGTTGTATACTTCCATGAATGTGAACAGTAATGAACAACTTACAATGCAGCTGGATATTTTCGACTGCTTGAACACTTCTAAAACATTTCTTTATTGCTTTAACACCATCATATCGTTGTCCAATACAGAAAGTCAGTATTTATATCAAAGTTCGTATTATTACCTCAGATAGATAAGGAAACAAAGAACCAGTTAGAGCAACATGGACCTATTGAGAGCTGAGTCCGCAGTCCAACTAAATATTTATCAAAAACATGGCCATGCGACAAACACCTACACCACACCCTAAGGGCCTGTCAATTTCCTAAACAAAGTCCAATATAAATATATACGCCAACTACTACCAAAGTAAATCTTAAGCTAAGGTTCATGCTAACCACAATACAAGCTTTAGTAAGTTTATTGTGAACTGGTAGCTACAACATGCGGTTACTTTAATAACTAACTAAGAAACCCCACTGTTGCTGCGTCAAGCATAATACTATATGATTAGCACAAACAATTATCTACATCGAAATCCTTTTCTTTAATGTTGCAAGTGAGTCACACTCAACAAACCCTGCGGGAAACATTCAAAAAAATTTAACACTAATTAGCAGAAGAATTCAAGGTTAGCACAGTCTTCCTATTTTCTTATTGTGTCCCTTAGAAATACTGTCCGTGGTAAAATATTTTTATAGACTTGTATCAAATGTTCCCTATGACTGGGAAGAGAAATTTGCAGGGAACTAATGGCATAAATGGGACGATCTGCTGTGGAGCGACAGAGATGAGAGGCGATTCGAGAGGTGGTGGAGTTGTTTGCGGAGGCGTTGGAGGAAGCAGAAATGAAGATGAACATACAGAAGACAGAGATATTAAACAGTAACCGGAGGAAATGAGGAGGGGATGAGAATGATAGTGAGAGGAGGAGGTGCAGGCGGTAATACTGCAATTATCTCGGAGGATGTTTTAACAGAGGGGAGGAAGTGAGAAGAGATTACGCGAAGAAGGAAAAGCTATGGATTAAGTTTATAAGAGCGGTATCCATGATGAAAGATATGAAACTCGGAATATGAAGGTTAAAAAAAGTGATTTTTAAGCAGCATCCTGACTCCGGCAACTGCTGTAACGGACCGAAACAATGGACAAACTATCGAGAAAGAGGAGAGTAGAGTAGCAGCCGCGGACGATGAGGATACTTAAGAACTGATGATGGAAAGAAGTAAAGAGAGACAGATAAGAATGAAGTTATTAGATATAGATTATAACGTGTGAAGAAAGATGACACTGAAGATGTGTGTGGGGGAGATTGAGATGGTGGGGAAATCTGGAGAGAGGAGCAGGAGAGAATGCCTAAAAGAAGAGGGAATGGACACAAGAGGGCGAGAACCATAGGGAAGACGGAAGAATGAGACGGGCGGCATCGTGGAGGATCTTCTTGAAAAGATGTCAGCTACAAATAGTGAGAGCGCTGAAGAGACGAGGAATAGTGCAGGAGACGGGACGTCTGGAGAAAGATGCTTGCGGCGGCTAACAGGATGAAGAATCCTTCCTGGGAGAGGAAAGAGGAAAGAAAGAATATATATATATATATATTTAGTATATACTATATATATAATACTAGATATGTTGCACCTATCCGGTTATATATATGTAGGTAGTACTATATTTACATAGATATATGACTATAATATATATATATGATATATTATAGTTATATAGTAGCTATATATATAGTATGGAACAACAAGCCCACATTCAAGCTAAGAAATAATCTTACCAACTACAACAAT
>JABUQX010095605.1:45000-49968 GCA_015478945.1 Trachelipus rathkii
TATAATAAAGAGCTATAATACTCAAGTATTTAATATATAACGTATATATATAAATATAGATATTGATATATGATATTATATTTATATATACGTATATATATGGTATATGTATGTATTGATATATGTAATAATACTAATATATATAATGAGTTACAAATTAGTATATCATATACTTATATATATATATATATAATTTAATATTTTGACTGAGTTTGCACCAATATTTAATTTCTAATCATTATCTAATATCTTAATTGTTCACCATTATACTTTATATGATTACTTATCATTATTAGTCATTCTACCTTCGTATGAATTAAGGCCGAATCTTTCCGTCTTTCTATATCTTCTTCTTCTTCTCTTCTTCTTCTTTTTCATCTCTCTCTTCTTCTCTTCCTCTTTTTATTATTAATTATTATTATTATTATTAATTATATTATTAATTATTTAATTATTATTAGTGTATTATTATTAATTATTAGTTATTATTTATTAGTTTATTATTATTATTATTACTATTTATTTTACATTATTATTATATTATTTATTACTATATTATTATTATTATTATTTTATTATTATATTATTATTATTATTATTATTATTATTCTTATTCATTATTAAATATTATTACTGATTATTTAATTATTGTTTATTTTTTTAATTTTTTCATTAAAAAAATTACTATTATAAAGATTATTCATTCCTATCTATATTATAATTATTATTCATTATGTTATGTATTATTATTTATTTTGATCATTCTATAAAGGTTTAGGTTATTAGGGCCATTATTATTGTTTTATTATTATTATTATTATTATGATTATTATTGATTATTTTTTCTTATTATTAATCAATACTCTAAATTATCGTTAACTACTCATAAAACAATAAAGAAATTTCTCATGTAAAATGTTATAGTATATATTTAATTATATATATATATAATATATATTATATAGTATATATAGCTGATATATATATATATGATTAGACAGCGACTTTATACCAATAAATGATGATAGTATAAATATTTAGATATAAACCAAACACAATTACTAGATATATATATATAGAGTATTTTATATATATCTATTTATACGGTATAATATACTATATTATATATATATACGTGATATCTATAATATACGTATACTTATATATATTATATATATGTATATATAGTAAATATATATATACTTATAGTCTGTTATATATACTATACTTGTAGTATACGCTGATATAGCGGATTATAGTGCGTGCACTACAATTAATATATTATAGTAGTAGAGTATATATTATGTATATGGTAATATATAAGTAGCATTGTTATATAGTACTTAAGTGGTAGTGATTATATGGGTATTATAAGTATGATGTAGCTGATAATATAAATATATCGTATATATATACTGTTCAGTATATATATATATAATTATATATCATATAGTAGTCTTATCAATTATGCATATTAATAAGTTTAGGTCAGCTTACTATATATATAAGTGACCGTATGACCTAACTCACAATGAACAAATGGTGGCTTGCAGACAATGTCCCCCGTCATTCAACACCCCGAACATTTACCAAAGGAAATTATAGATGAGGACGAGCACCTTTCTGACTTAAGGTAATAGATATGAAGCTAAAAATTTCAAATTAATTTGTTAATTCATATCTAAACTCTTCAGCTACCTAACATAAACGCTCCACGCAATCGTAAGACGAAACAGAATAATATATCTGCGTTTCCTTTTTGGACTCTGTTTATTAAAAAAAACTGCAATTAGATTTTTCAACTACGATTTACAGAAAGAAAACCTTCACTGGATTAGGCCTAAACTTCTTCAGCCACATTCCTTTGTCATTTAAATGTAATAGCATAAAAACTTTGTTATTTAGAGCCTTCCACCTAACGTCCACTTACAACCTAATGCCTCATGAATTCGAATTTTTGGTGAATTTTTTTCAAGTCTAAACCCTTTCTTCCCGCACTCCTTAATTTTAAATATATTCAGAAATGTTCTTATGCTACAGATTTGACCCCCCACCCCCTATCTCAACTGTTCCCAAGCTGAAATTATATTTTGCACTGCCGTTTTACGAACACATCCATATCAAACTTTATAAAGATCTTTCCCATCTGCTACGTATTAGTTTCCCTCAATTAGACATTAAATTAATCTTTAACCCTTCTTACAAAATAGCGTCGTACTACTGTAATTCGATAAGGACAAAACCTTATTTCTCTTCGTTCTTCTGTTATTTTCAACTTTTTATGGTTGGCGACTGTGATCGTCGCGTTACGTAAGGCAAGGCACCCTATGCCACGTATAAATGTCAGAATCTATGAACACAAGGTTGTTGTCCACCCGCAGCTAATCGTTGCTGAATTTCCCTGCTTATTCTGCTATACGTGACCATGCTCACCACCCATGATCACACCTTTAATAATACAAACTTCTCTATATTATTCGCAAGAGCTAGTTTACCATCAAACTTGAACATTTTTGATCCTGAAACATTGGCAAAACGATTAAGCCTTCTCTCATAGGCGACAGTGTCCTTTAAGCTGCAGATGCTTTATTGTGACTGTCTTCAAGAAAAGTTTTCCGCGAATGTTAATTAAGCTGGCTTTTATGTATGTTGTATTTTAGCCCCCTAGCATTGTAATTATTTTGGTGAGTGTTTTATCCTAGATTAGTCATTTGCACTCCTAATTGTAAAGTGAGTTTCCCTTTAATAAAATATAAAATCTTTTAACCATTTTATTTTATCGTGATTAATACTTTATTCTTGGTGTTGGTCTGGGATGTTTGTGTTTTTGGTCATTGCTTATTGTATTAATGTAATATTATAATGACATGTGAATGAATGATAATTGACACCACATGATTATGTTTTAATTTCTAACTAATTAAATTTTATTTTTGATTTTTATATTTTTTGTTTGTTTTGTATTTTCATAATTTATCATTTGTAACCTGATGATGGGAACTGATGTATTCCGAAAACGTTGCAATTTTGTCATTAAAGTTTTTCCAATGCCGCTGTCTGGAGCCTTCTTGCAGCCTTTTTTATCTCAAATAAGATATTTTGCTTATAGAAACTGGATTGACTATATATATATATTATTATAAGTATATACTATATAATATATTAGTAGAATATATATATAGTATATACTATATATAGTATAATTATATACATAAGTATATATAGTATGATATATTATATATATAATATATATATATAATATATATATATATATGTATTATATATTATATTATATATATATATATATATATATATATATATAGTATATAATATATATAATATATATATAATACTATAGTTTATATATATATATATATAATATATATATTATGGTGGACTGTATATTCGAATGAACCAAGTAAACTAAGAACGTGTCAAGCTGGCGGACCCCAGGAAAATGCTCTTTCTCAATTCGTCAAGGATGAAGTGAAGATTCATGGAAACTTGGCTGTGTGATATTGAAAACCGTCAAGTGTCTCAGAAGAAATAAAAATCTGGTTTATGTCGGTAGCTTAGTTTTCAAGAACTTACTGAAGTTGGTTTCGTGAAACCAATTTGAGTCGTCATATTCCCCTATTGCGGTGTGTACTGACAAAATACTGATGAACCAGAGATACCAGGGAGGAACTGGAATAATACGGGACCTTGATCCCGAGCCTGGCAACACTTTGTGAATGCACATTTACCTGCAACATGATCGCTCACCTGGATATTTTTTCTGGAAGTCGCTTTTTAAGCCTAGATCTGGACGATGGAGGCCAAAGCCATGTGGAGAATATTTTTTGATCAGTTTAGATATATTACCTTGTGCAACGATGATCGCATAACTGTGGGTAATAGAGTAGTGGATCGATTTACTGGATCGTATGATCACAGAAAATCGAAGATATTGTAAAAAAGGATCAAAAGAAGAAATAACCTTTGGAATAGTTTTGGATCGCTTAAGCATATTAGGATAGCGTGATGCCTAACTCTGAGAAAGCTATGGAATCGCTTTTGTATCCCTGGAACGTGATCCATTAACACTATGGATATTATTTAGTCTTGAGTCGCTTGAGTATCCTGGAACGATGGATGATCTAACCTGGAATAATTTTGGATCGCTGTTTATCCTCGGAGCGTGGACATCCTAACCTAGAATAGCTCTATGTGAGATCGCTTTTGCACCTGGAAACGGATACCTCCTGGAATACTTTGGATACTTTTTACACTGAGAACTTGAATCACAACCCGAGAGCGAGATTCTGATGGATATCTGTGTGGTTCGCTCTCGCATACGAGCCTCAAAATCTGAAACGAAGCACTCGATAACGCAGGCTTTGCTTTGCAAGGACTATCATCTAGCCTTTACAGGACTGGTGGATAGAGGTTGTGTACCCTGGGATGCTGAGGTTGTCTTGCGCTGGATTGGGAGCGTACGTGAGATGTACTCCCCACCCTTCATCTTAATTGGGAGAGTACTTGAGTGTACTCCCCCCCACCTTCACTGATTGGGAGGGTACTTGAGTATACTCCCCACCTTAAGGGAACTAAAGGGAAGTCCATTTGTTGTTTGTTTTCCCCTAAGGAGCATTAAAGTTTCCCTTAAACTCAGTACTTTAACTGTAATAACAAGAGTGACCAGTTGTAAGGTTTAGTGACCCAGTATGAGTTTTGATATTTAATAAAATCCTAGTGTTGCTGTAAGTATAGAAGTACGAAAGTAGGCTGAGGCGCCCGTTGGTCTGTTCAGACAGGCTTCCGCTGCACTGGTTATTTTGGTGACTTTTATATGCATATAGTTCAAGTGGTCCTTTTATTGTATTAGATATGACATGGGTATTTTATTATTGAATCTTAGCTAACTTTGTTATGCTCTTGATATTTTGGAGGAATCATTATTGATATTTAATTTATTTTAATCTTATA
>JABUQX010095606.1:0-45480 GCA_015478945.1 Trachelipus rathkii
AAGTTAATGCCCCACAAAATAAAGACAAAAAAAAAAAAATATGTAGTTGCATGAACACTCACCGTTCCCTTTCCAAACTCCAAACTCGATCTTCTCCTGGCTTAAAATTATTGATTAAGTATCTTCTTTAAAAAACATCTCATGCAAAAGCAAAGAAGGGTGAGGAACAACAAGCAAGGAAACTTTCAAATTATTCAGGTTCTTCAACTCCCACAAAAGTGCAAGCACATGAAAAGAAAAAAAATATAGCAGGATTAATATAAAGAAATAAAAATGTGCAGGAAGCAGAAATTTTATCCAAAGGTAATGATTTTATATTTACCTTTGTTTCTATATAAGACCTTTATTAAGTATTTAATCTGGCAATCAAGCAAAAAGAAAAGGGGATTTAGGCTATAAAGTGTAGTTTTTCTAGTTTAATGATTATGCAAATAATGATACACTCGTTTAAATAAATTTACATTAAGTTTCCATTAACCATCCTTATACATATAAGGATGGGTAATAATACCCTAAATCTAAGCATATATACATTTATAATAAATGACGACAAATACTGTACGATGTAAGTTGTCGATGACAATGACTATTTTTATTATCGATCGATAACACGGCCTTTAGTATAATAAGGATGATAACGACGATGTCAAATGTCGATGACGACAACAAACGATGATCTCTGATTATCGATGACGACAATTTTGACGATGATCTCTGATTATCGATGACGACAATTTTGACGATGATAATTACAAAGCTAATAAATATAAAAAAAAACCTAAACCTAATTAAATCTAGATACAATATACTTTGCATTCATTCCACATTGGAATTTTGGTTTAAGAAATTGAATGTCAATTCATATAGCACTTTGTATAGACTACACTCAATACATATACCATGTATATTTTTGAGGCATATATATATAATTAGTTCAATTAATTATTGAGCTCTCACTTATGTTCATATTAAGGTATTTATGAATGTTTAGAATGAGTCACGCAAAGCAATATATAAAAACAATTTGTTTTAACGAAACGTTCAATATACTTGAAGTTTAATTAAAAACTATTCACTGTACTTAAAAATAAATGTTCACTGTACGTAAAGTTTGACAAAATGTTCACTATACTTAAAGTTTGACAATATCAAAATTGTTCCTTCTTAACTTAAAGAAAATTTTACTCATTAAGATTAATTTCTCTGCTGTGCTACTTTATGTTCACCTTAAATCTATATTTAAAATGTTTTTTCTTATTTCAGGTAATCTTTTAAACATGCAGGGAAAGTGTACGTGTGGTGGAAAAGAAACAACAGCATGTTGCACTCCAACGTAAAAACCCTTTTCAGATGCAAAAAGGATTTGGCTGAATAGGAAAGACACACTGTGGCGAATCCGACAAAGCAACCTTCGCAGCTGCCGCGGATAGCGAGGCGGAGGGGTTCTAAGCCTCCCGTTAATTCGTTGGTGAAGCTCCAACGTGATACTCTCGCCACCCGTTACAGCTATCACTGGGTTCGATCTGATATGGTATGGATTATGTTCGTTGGCTCGCGGTGACTATGCTCCCGGTAATCTGTTTTGAAGATTAACCTGTTACTTTTTACACTTGGGCTTCACTCACAGATTATGCTCAGACGTTTTTTCACGATTTCCTTCGCTCGGTAATCATTATATGAATATACTAACGATGCAGACTGAAGCACTTTCCGTGTGTTAGTGTACTTCTCTTAAGTTCGCAGCCGCCTGTCTTCGAATGGTTCATATTCGAAAACAGTTACAGGACGTAGGTTTTTAGCTTCTCCGTTCTCACTCATGGTCTCATTCTTTGTTAAAGGAAAACTATGCCACACATTAGGGTTAGATGGAAGTCATATATTGGGATTTAGTCGACTCTTGAGCGCGGCACGTGGGCGATACGATCCGATGAAACTGGACCGTAGCTTTTCGCTTATCACTACGCCCCGAATTCGCTGGAACAAAGAGCACAGGACACCCGTTCCCCTGAAGGCAACTTTCCGTGGGATGTCGCCACAATTTTCTGATGTGTAGAAACGTATAATCATTCGTTTACTCAGGACTGAGAGAGTCGAAGCCACTGTGGACCATCAGTGGGAAATCTCCTTACTTATGAAGGGCTACGCTCTGTGGCTCTGGTGTTCTCACCTGGGAATGGAAAGGGGGTCTTTAACCTACTTATTATTTTAGTGTTCTTTCTTATCGTCCAGTTTGATCTCACAGTTTTTAGTCAACAGTATGAAAGAGCTACGATAAGTGTTTGTGCTTTATAACAAATGAATTATATTATGTATAACTATTGCCTGACGACATATATGTATATATATGATACATTATACTTGTTGTTATTGAAGAGTTCTCGCTCGGAGAAGTGCAGAGTTGTGTGAATAAGTGTAGCCTTTTTATTATATATATAGAAGTAAAATGCAATACTTTGGTGGGGCGCAACAGCAGACAAAGACATGAAGATAATTATTGCATATGGAAGATAGATCTCTCCAGCTATATATATATATACCTTAGGTCACATATGTACTTACATCACTAAGACGCCTGCGTGCGGAATATGTGCGGTGAGTAGTAACAGCGAGTGCTGAAAAACGAACACTAGACTGTATGTGCTCTCAGACTAAATAGAAGTGAGGAAGATGGACTGTCAGTGATATATTCGTATGGAGCTGTCACTAAGTCATCTTCTGTCTCGCGTATGCAGGTCGCCACTCGAGAATAGTGGATGTAGAGCTTGAGATACTCAGGGTAGAGAATTACTCGGTGTGTCGTTATTAGTTGTGATTACACTCTCTGCGCACGAAATTCTGTATTCAATCTGACTTATTCATGTACAGTAATAGTCCTGATACTGTTTATGCAGTTATGGAATGGGATTTCAATATAGATCTAAATTCCATAGGAGCATGTTCATATACCGCCAAAGACTAGCGGACGCTGGAGCAGTGTTTCAGGAAGCCATGAATCACGAGTGTTTCTAACGTCAATATTTCGTTGCTAAAAGTTAGTGTGAATTCGGCGCGAAGTGTGTGAGAGACCGAGAGAGAGCGAGAACTTCATCTACTGAGAATATGGTATGGAAGGTCACTGTCTTGCGAATTAACAGTGTCAACTCTACCACTACTCGAGAATATTGTGTGAGACTCTTCCTTACAGTTAATGCTGTAATCCTCTGGAATATAGTGTGTAGGAGTACTCATCCCACAACATGAGGGGCAACGAATTTTGGAAGCAGAGTATATAATCAAACTCTGAATATTTCAGAATACACACATGATATGAGCACAGAGACCAAGGTGCTATTGGCCCATGAATTAAGTTTTCAGAGCAATAGTCGATAGTGCAGATATCAGCTTCTGGGGAGCTCGCGCAGCACTCATACACGCGTGTTATTACTGGCCACGCATTATCTAACCCTAATCCTACACTACAGCTCCAGTCCCACCTCGTTTTTTTAGTATCACTGTAACATCAAATTTGTTATGGTGGTGGAGGAGTGTGTACTTTCAGTCACGCCTAGTTCGTATATTTCGCACCTCATAGTCGGGGCGTTCTCTATGGTCTTTTACTCTGATCAGCTCTGACCTCCCTCTTTGTGCTCTGTTCCGTGGTTAATTTGAACATTATAATATAATATGGAGAGGCTAAAAGAAACTAGCTGTAAGCAGTTGTCTATTTGTCTAGTACCTCTAGACTCTATATCTATATATAAATAGTGTGTAATGGATATGACTCTAGGAGAGAAATGCCAACATATGATCATAGACATAATGAGGTGGAATAAGAGAGAGCAGAGTAAGGTGTGTCTGTTTTAGCGACTTTACTGAAAATTGGTTGGGGAGGCGTGATCGGCGAGAACTTAACACGGTGCTTGCCACTGATCGGCCGACCATAACGAAGTTAGCAATGACTGGCGATGCACCCGTCACACTCGCGGTACTTGTGTGAAAGCGTTTTGGGGAGAGAACGACTACCGCCGGGTGGCTCGATATTCACTGAGTCACGTGTTGTACGCTCGTACCGCGTTCGCCGAGGTTATCAAGGGTCACGGGAAACATCCCCGAAAGGGTGCCCCTGCCGCGAAGGGCACACGGGCGCGCGGTCGGAACGAAGATCGGGCCAGACGACCCAACGTCCATTTACTCGGAGTCCGGAACGGACGGGCAAGGGAAATCACGTAAGTGTCACTCCCTTAAGGGAAGTCGGGAAACGGGAAGGAACGGGGCTAAACGCTACGTCCGTTTCAAGAGAATCGGGCGCTGGAGAAAGATCCACGAGGGTGCTTCACTCACAGTATAGGCCAAGTCGGGAAAACGAAGTGGGCGAGAACGGGTTAATTCTGTCAAGGGTTGGTGTCAAACGGGAGCATAGTCACCGCGGGCCAAGTCTGATACTATATCAGATCGAACCCAGTGATAGCTGTAGCGGTTGGCGGGAGTATCACACGTTGAAGCTTCACCAACGAATTAACGGGATGGCTTAAACCCCTCCGCCTCGCTTATCTCGCGCAGCTGCGAAGGTGTGCTTTGGTTCCGGATTCGCCAACATAGTAATTTTTTCTGGCATCCCAGCGGGATTATTGTTTTTGCTTGGCCGCGCGTCGCGGTGTGGAATTAAGGTTGACGATGATTGTTCGATTGGCCGCAGTCGTGAGGTATACTCGGGAGCCCCGATGTTTGCTTGGCTCGACCGGCAAAACTTTCATCACGTGTATTTTAGGAGTAAAATGCCAAACGCTTTTGGATCGTACGCGTTGTTGCGTCCTGGGATGTCTTCTTCGGAAGTATTGGGTGTCGTTCAGGGAGTGATGGACGGGATTTGGGCTAAGTTGGATAGGGGTGGGTTTGAGATCAACCATTTGGTTAGGATACTTCAGGAATTTGTAGAGGTTGCCATGCGGATAGAGCGGGGACTTGACCGAAGAAAGGGCGGAGAATTTTTGGGAAGGGGACAGGATGAGGCCGTCCAGACGGCACGTTTGCCGCAGACTTCGGTGTCAGACATTGTGATCCGGCGGGTTGATCAGAGGGATGTGAGTGTTCAGGTGTCAACCATGAAGGAGAATTGGAGGACGATTGAGCGGAGGGAAGCAAGTACCCAGATAGCGGACCTGAATGATGGTCTGGACTGGACTAGCCAAAGTGATGTCAGTGTCCAGACTTTAACCAGGGAGGAAGTTAGGGAGATGGTTGAACGAGCGGACGCGAGCACTCAAGTGACGGATTCAGATGATGATCCGGACGAGATCGAACTGAGCGACATGGCTACGCAGGTGGAGAAGCCATGGAGGGAATTGGAGTTGACTGCTCAGCTTCGCGAAATTGAACAAAGGGAAGTGGGAATTCAGGTAATTTTGGGGGATGAGAGTGTGGAGATGGCGCGAGTACTAGTTGAAAACAAGCGGGAAGAGAGATTGTCACATATTGAACGTTCACTGGCCCAGATGGCCGAGTCGTTATCTGAGCAGGGTGAAGCGGTGAAGAGCTTGAAGGCGGGATGTTGTGGGGGAAATGTGACCCAAGTTGTGAAACCTGGGAGTATGTATAGGGGTGAGTATCAGAATGGGGGACAGTCGGAGGAGCCGATACAGGCCGCGGTCCAGCAACGGGAACTTATGCAGAGAGGTGTCAAGGGGGGATGCGTCGGAGACGTAGTAGTGCATGTGAATGAAGAGTACAAGCGGCGAGTTGGTGTCATGACGGAGCTTTGCCGGCGTAAGAGTGCCAGAATGGGCTTCGTGGCGGTATTATTTTGGTAGTCAGAGACAAAAGGCGGTTCTTTATTTCTTTCTAGAAGAATGACGTGTTTGTCTATTGCTGGTACAATGGGGCACTGAGACCATGCAGAGTGTAGATGGCGGTTAGAGTTGGTCTGTTGTGTGGTACTTGGTCATTGGGTTTATCAATCCCCGTTGCCGGAGGCACACGCGCGTGCAAAGTGAGATGCCGAGCTCCGTCACTTATCACCCGCGGCAGTGTGCTGGCACAGGAGGGAACGTTCTTGTAGGCTCAGCGTCGCCTTTATCAGGGGGAATCAGAGTTGACTTTAGAGCGGAGAATCAGCGGGCTTCCCAAGAAGTGAGAAACCGCCGAGGAGTGATACTAACGCGGAAACGTCTTGTAGCATTGGTCTGCTGAAAAGAGGAAGGAAAGGGAAATGTGGAAGCGAGCGACTTGTGACGGAGCAAGAATTTTATTGAAAAGATCTTTTAGTGTTGTTGAGGGTGATTCTCGGGTCCCAGATAACGTCGAACAAAGGGGTGGAGTCTGATTGGGTCAGGTGTTACGGTGGTGTTCAAAATCAGACTGAGTGTGAAGCTCCCGAAGGGCGCTGATAGAGAAAGAAGCCAACACAGACGCTGGAAATAGAGCACGTCGTTAGAGCGATTAGTGATATCGGAATTGAACCATCAGAGGAAGAGAGAGCGGTTATCAAAACAGATCACCTTCAGCAGGGGAGGCTCTATATCACTATTTAAGACATCTCGAGAGCGGAGCAGGACGAACGCATCCCGTCGGCTCTCGAGTCGCGATGAGCATTATCCGCGCGTATCACTAAATAAACATGTGACTTGGAATCTCGAGAGTAAATGTACGAGCGTGACATGAAGCGAAGAGAAAACCATGTCTCAGCATCGTAAAATTTTCCAGAGTGAGCGCGAGGAAACGAGACGTATAAAATCCTGATATAGATCCTCTCGCATCACACTCTGAAGTACCTGTGTTGTATTCTCAGGGCAGATTTCGTATCGGATCCGCCGATGAAGCTGGTTTAGATAGTATCTATTCTAATATGTTGAATTAGTATCTGAGAATTATGACTATTTAACTATACTTGTTATATCATTAGAGTCTTAATATTAACTGTTTCGCTCTACTCTGTCTTCAGCTCTTCACACATAGAAAAACAGAACCATATCTTTTTACATCATAATCTTAATCCTTAATATACTCAGAATTTCAGTTAAGCTATAACATCGTCACCTCAAATCGTCGCTATGTGATCCACAAAAAGCTCGTGTGCTAACAATGTACACTTGATCGCAAACACACACACACACACTGCAATGCTAAACGCGACCTCCTACGCACCTAAGTAAACACTCAGCATTAATAAATCATATAGCTTCTTCATCCTATTAGAGGCATCATACAAGATCGTTGGACAAAACAAACTATATCTTTCTCACCGATTGATTCATAAATCCTAGAAACTAGCTGACTCACTTTCTGAACATTTGACCAAACTGAGAGACGATTGATTATGCTAGGCTCAGCTAAGCTTATAGCTCCTCGACTTACTGAGCCACCCTGCTCCTTCACCACTGTATTCATGTAACTGATTTCTACTTCATACGTAATGAGATGTCATTATTACGGTGAGTGATGCGCAGAGAAGTGTGAGAGTGTGTGTACTCCCCATGTAGTGAGCCCAGTGATAATGAAGCTTCGAACACGTAGTCACAGACACTATCTAGTAGTCAGTTACTCCAGTAGTCGACTAGCGCGGTCTAGGGGATGGGGACTAGTGATTATAGAATTCAAAAGTTAGATATTCCAAAGCCAAAGAATAATTTAATTTAGTCATTCCACTCATCCTCCTTCAGTTACAATCTTGGTATAATTTAATTTCAATATTTTTATTATTTCATTTTGCATCCCTTAAGTTCACTTTTGAGATTTGTCATCAGACCATTCATATATAAATAAATATACATTAATATTTAAAAGTAAATTATAAATATCATTATATGATATTATATGATACAAATGTAAAATACAGAGTAAAATTAGTAAGTAGAAGCCTACAAACAGCAGTTTGCAGGCTACAACCTACTGTAAATTGTAACGAAAACAATTGATAAAATATAAGAGAAAGGTAGTTCTGCTATTTTATAAATCAAAATGGAATATTTGTTTAATTTCAAGTATCCTTGTATATGTGAAAAATGAAAATACTCAAGTGAAATATCATATTAGCCTCTTTATATTTTTAAAACTACATTTAATGAAAAAAATGAAAAAAACGGAAAAAAAAACTGAAAAAAACACGATTTGAAAAAAAAGTGTTTTTTCCCAACCCTATTGGAACAACCAACATTGGATGAAGAGGGCAAATGCATGTATCCATCCAGGTGGTGGGCACTTTGAGCAGAATCTTTAAAAGTGTATGTCCACAGACACTGGTGGCCTGCGACATACCTTCTGACTCATAACTGTTATAAAACTATCTTGCTAACCTGTGTTTGGTTTACCTATGTCTGTCGTGTACACCATTAAAGATTCAATGTTTTGAATGTAGATAGTTAGTGTGTGCAGTATAAACTGTAGGTAAAAGTGTGATAAGTAATTAATGTATAATTTCATACGTACATTTCAAATCTGGAAAAAAAAAATATACCATTTCATTAAAAAAAAAACAGTTCCATGCATTTGGACTACTAGGCATGTACAAAAATAAACTAACTATCCCACCTTGTAGAGCTACTTAAAGGACACAGGTTTTATTTCAAAAATTTTGTCACACACAATACTTCAAGCCATACACAGCTGTTACATATTCGCTGAGACACCATATATATTATATTTATATTAAGTATTATATATAAATATATTATGTATATATATATATATATATATATATAAATATATATATATATATATATATATATATTTATATATATATATATAATAAGTATATATATATATATATAATATATATATATATATAATATATACTATATATATATATATATAAGATAATATATAATATATTATATAATAATATATACTAATATATATATATGTAAATGGGGATTACATCATCCTAACCCCCGGTTAATTATTAAAGTAATAAGGTAAATCAAATAAATTCACAAAGGTACAAATTGTGAATATCCTATATTTATTGGTTGATTTTATTTATTACTTATGTCCCATTTAAAATATTATACAGTTATTATGTAATATGTATATGTTCTTTTTTTTAGATCAAAGTATTACTTTAAACCGTAGCAAATGAATAATAGTCTTTAATTATTTAAACTTTCATTTGCTAAAGTAAATTCATAGTTTCCCATTTTCCCACTTTTGTATATTTATATTGGGAACTTTAAGCTTTAATTCATTACCTTACTGGATTCTCATTCAGGTTAGTGATATTTGTATTTATTACCGAAATTCTCAATTATTAATGTTGTTATGTGCTGATAATGCTAAATAATCTGAAAAGTATATGTTGAAAAAGGAATATATAAAAGCAAATGTAAATGTTTATGCAGGTCAAGGGACAGTCACCTGCACGTTTCAACTTGCATCATTGCACGGATTTAGCAAAAACCCCAAAAAGATTTCCAAATCAGATAGGGGTAAGCTCATTAACTTTAACGTATGGTTGCATGGCATGACATTTATAATTATATTCCCTTTTCCCCTTTAAATGTAGAATCATCTCTCAATATGAAATATTTCCTTCTTAACTTATCCCCTAAGTAAATTCTTATCATAGTAAATTTAAGCTCCTAAAGCAAATTCCCTTAAACTATTTAAATACTAAATTTAACTTAACTTTGAATCAACTGTAATGGACTCTAATTTAGTCTTTCATTTCCATTACAGGTTTTTGTTTCTGGACGTATTTTTATCTTTGGATCCAATTTCATTGCTGTTAAACCTGGTGTCCGGGAATTTCTCTATTTTGCTTTGATGGATTTGTCCCCTTGCTTTTGAAAAAGCCCTTGAAGTCAAATGATCCCTTTTGCCCTTATGACCTGATCCAAACCAAATGACTATCAACCGTATTATGCATACCATATTAGCAGACCCGCTTGAAATGAAGCTCGGGTTCTCATAACGACGGCAACTGCAGTTAAGTCAACGTTGTCTGTTATCTTAAATAAATAATAAATCAATAAATGATAAATATAATAAATATAAACTGCCAAAACTGGTAGGCAGCTGAAATTATAAAATAGATTGTAACCATCAATCGCCATCAAAGTTTTGTAATATATATAAATTACCCTTAACATATTCCCATATATACTTATTTATTTATAACTGAGCCAAATTCCGCCCTCGTCAATTCTGCAGATTCCGCAGATCTGCAGTTTTCGTATTTACCCGCATTCTTATATATTGAGGAGATTCTTCCCCTCAATTCAAAGGACTTCGGTGTCCATAATATTGTATATTATTATCCAAATTAGTATTAACTTTTCTATTTCCGGCTCTGTGGAGAATTACTCCAAGACCTGAAATAGGTGTTATTACTTTACACTATTTTCGGCATTTCGTAATTCATTATTTGCCCTAATAAAATATACTTTTAATTCTCTTTCGCTATCCCGTGGTTATATTTTATTTTTGGTGATAAATAAGGTTAAACGTTATTTACACACATTATTTAAATTTACCCCCCATCCATTTTTTTTATAAACTTACACCTATCCCGACTGACCTTTCACACATCCAACATCATATCAAGTGTGCACATTTTCGCGAGCTTAGGTAGCGGTGTCCCGTGATGTAAAGGAACCACCGTCAGAAAATACTATCGCCTGATCGCTTGCCCTCAGAAAAAGATAAAAGAAAGGAAGTGCTACACACAGTGTCAAGGAGAGATTAATTAAGGTTCGTAAATAGGTTAGTTTCTTCTAACTCATCCCTTTTTCCCCTTTTTCTTTTATTCTTTTAATTTATATGGCTAGTCATAGAGTTCCAAATTAATCAATTCTATGATGTTATATGTCTGGAGATCAGAATAACTAAGTGCTGCAATTCATCGTTTCTTCAAAACATAGTCTTCATTCTTCTTCTTGGACAGCCATTATCCTGGTCTCCGTTACATCATAGCCCAAATTGATTTGGCGCCCGAACAGGGACACTGTTGTCTCTCGTTCGTGAAGCGTGCGCATTATCAAATCTTAACGATCATCATCGTCTGAACTTCAATTCTGGTTTTCTCAAACCATATTCGCATTCTTTTTAGGAATTGGCTCAAGAGGTGTCGTAACTCCTCTCTTAAAACACATACACTTACACTGCGCGCCCTACTACAATGTCCAATGCTAAAGTTCCTGCTAGTCAGGATATTGGGGATTCCGGTGGGATGGGTG
Source organism: Trachelipus rathkii (assembly GCA_015478945.1). NCBI lineage: Eukaryota > Metazoa > Arthropoda > Malacostraca > Isopoda > Trachelipodidae > Trachelipus > Trachelipus rathkii. The sequence continues at coordinate 11,145 of JABUQX010095606.1, forward strand.
TGGGTGGTGTTCGAAATAAAATTAAAAATAAAAATAATGATAACTCTAACAAACAGGAGGGTGATGATGAATCACAAACCTCACGCTCACATAATTTGTTAAGCCCTTATAGAGATGATAATTCTCAAGATGTGGAAAATCCACATACCCCTGAAAGGCCACATGGTTTGGCAAGTCCCTTAAATCCTCATGGAAGCAATATTCCACCCAATGAGGAAGATGTAGAAACCACACCACAGTGGGGTCGACCTCATAAAGCTGAGAAACCCCCTGTTGTCGAAAACCTTTTGAGGCTGGATGAACCTCCCAAACTGAAGAAAAGAAATGGTTCAACCACCACTCACCATAGGCATAATCCTCAGTGGGAAATACAGGATGAATATAGCCAGTCTGACACTGATGATGATGGCTTATTGTCTATTCCATATCTGGAAAAGCTACATGAGTCTTTGGCTTCGCAAAAAGAAAAAGCTGAAGCTATAGCTCGTAAAAATTATGATCACCGTCTCCTTGTAAATAACCCCTCGTTGAAGGCCAAGAAGTTCGACCTTCGCGATCCTTCCTTAATTAAAAATTTGTCCCTCTATGAGAAGGATGCTTCCCAGTATGCCCCTCGATCTCATCATAATCTGGGTGATCATAATGTAAGATTTGATATTAAAAATGAACTCCCTAGAAACTCATCCCCAAAAAGGGGTAGTAAATTAGTTCAAAGACCTTTAAGTTCCCACAGTCATGATGACTCTAATATTAGATATACTCAACCTTCTAGATCCCATTACACATCTCACACTACTGACTTGTTAGGGTTAGATAGGGATCAACAGGAGTATAACCCCGTGAGTAGAATAGAGCCATCCCTAAGGGAACAACACCAACCTTACTCTTATTCCCCTTGACCAGGTCGACCGGAATAGTTATGGATCATACGACCTTCAATATCCATCACAGCCTCAAAGGAGATCCCAACGTTTAGTAAGAAGACCTGAGTCTCCTGAACCTGAAATGTACTCAGGTCCCCAAATTAAGAAACGCATAATTTGTTGGAAGATGCCATCTCACTCCTAGTCCAGCTACTAAAAAATTCGCAAAAAGTGAAGGTTGTCGATCCTGGTCGATACAATTATGAAGCTGAACAAGATCTTCTCGTCTATTTGGAAGATTTTGAGGCGTATTGTCAGCTTCACTACCCCAATGCACATCATCAATGGCTTAGATTGCTTGGCAGGCAGCTGGAAGGTCGTTTCCGCCAGCTGTATAAGCTGATCTCCAAAGATGATCGTGACTATTTCTCCGTACGTGACACACTTATAGCATGGTTCTACAATGAAGAGAAACGTCGAAACGAGTACCGTTTGCACGCCTATCACTCGGCTCGTCGAGACCCTAAGGAATCCATCCGAATGTACGCTCTTCGTTTGGAACGCTTAGCGCGACGCGCATATAACGGAATCGATATGCGGAAACATGAGTCCCTTAGGACTGCATTTTTATGTAGTCTTCCGCCGGATATCGAACGAAGCGTCCGTGAATATATTAAGATAATGGAAAATGAGACAAACACCAGTCTCATGGGAAAAGATCGTGAGTTTTGCTGACTCTTTAGAAAGTGACAACGATCATTATCCCAATTCCATCTCTCATAATTTATTGAACCATTCAGATGAAAAAAGATATTCAAAGAAAAATGGTCATAGTAAACACCACAGAGATGAGTTGAACGAATCAACCGAGTCGGTGATACAGATTAACACTCTGTATCCTAACTGGATAGAAACAGTTCAGGATAGGAAAAGTCTATCACCGCCTCCAAAACCGACTCGTCGTTCATCATCTCGTTCGTCACCACGTCGTTCAAATCGCAATTCCCAAGTGAAACCATCCGGTGGTGCTCGTCCCCGTGATGATCGTCGTGATTCTCGACGCGATCGTAAAGATAACCCCTCTTCTCGCTATAACACCCGAGATGACAGGAAAGTCATCGTTTGTGATTTCTGTGAGAAGAAAGGTCACAGTATGAGTGATTGCTACAAATTCTTGGGAATTTGTAGCTACTGTAAGAAGAAAGGGCACGTTCGAGATGAATGTAGGTCCCGCCGTTCTCCACAGTCATCGCCCCCACTTCCCAGAGCTTTCACCTGCCCGTTCTGTGGTGGTCCGCACTCTGGTATGAGGTGCACTCATAGGACGCCTCCTAGACAAGGTCGAAATAAGTCTACTTCTCCAGTAGATGATACACGTAGAACCGTTCCAGTTCATAAGGTTTATTATGGAAAGTCCACCTCAAGAAGAGAACAGTCGCGGTCCCCAATGAAGGAAAAGCCACAAAGGTCTCCGAGGCGTTCCCTGGATCCTTGTGCAGCTTGTTCAAAGTCCCACTTGGAGGGCCATTGTCAAGGACCGAATGAAGCTTTAAACCACTGGTCTCCCCAGAAGTGAGTCCCCTGGTGGAGAACGTTCCCGTGGTCGACTCAATCACCTCCGCTGACGGTACAAAACATGCCTTCTGTAAAGATTCTAAACCTTTGGAAACTTCCCCGTTATTGAATTGTAAACTGCGGACAGTCCAGGTGGATTGTAAACCAAGTTCCATTGACCCCCTGATCATCTCCGTAGCTTTCCGTCCGCACGATTCAAGTTATTTTGGCTGTATGATAGATAGCGGAGCGTCTGTAAGTCTTATTGGTTCGGACTTGGTTGAAAATTACCTAAAACATATTCCCATCCGACCTTTCTGCTGAAATTGGAATTAATGCCATTCGTGGTCTGGCGCGTGACCACACGGCTCCAGTCACTCAGTACATAGAGACTCCTTTATATTTTTTCGGCCATACTTGGGTTTCTAAACCTATCATCTTTTTGATTGTTCCTGCAGAACTAATGCCTGCTCCGGTTGTTTTAGGAGCCGTAGCCTTAAAAGAGAACGAACTCCTTCCTGATCTTACTACCAGGCAGTTACTACGCCGGGAAGGTACTGTCATACAGGCTATAGCCAAAGACGAAAGTTCCAACATTCCTTTCTACAAATGTGTAAATGTCTGCTCCATTAGTATTCCCCCTCACTCATGTAGAATGGTGGAAATAAAAGGACCACAAAATACACCTTTGTCCTTGGTTGGGTTCCAAGGGGTCACGAAGAAGAATGTCATACCTATTTCAGGAATTTTGAACTTGGCATCCCCCAGCCACATAGCTGTATTCAACCCTTCTGAAAAAACCCAATATATACGGAGAAATACCGAAATGGGTCATGTTATGTCTCTCCAGGAAGAGGAAGTTTCTCCCATACGGATCAACACCGTGAACACCTCCCTAGATGACTTTGTTCAATGTAAGGAAGTTTGGACTCCGGACAGAATAGAGAGGGAATTTTGTTTTTCAGAGCTCCCCATAAGTGAAGAACAAAAACAAAGTCTTATGGATGTACTCTTGGAGCATCAGTCCTCTCTTAGTTTTGGCGATCACGATGTGGGCGTAGCAACCAATATAACGCACACCATCGAGCTTGAGAACTCACGTCCTGTCCGAATCCCCGTTCGTAGATTTCAAGGGCCGTTGGCCCAAGAAATCGAAAAGCAATGCCGAGAGTTGCTGGAACAAAACATCATTCGTCCCAGTAAGTCTCCCTATTCGGCTCCTGTAGTTCCGGTCAGGAAGCCGGACGGTAAACTTCGACTTTGTATCGATTACCGGAAACTTAACAAGATCACTAAAACAGATTCATTCCCGTTGCCCAACTTAATCGATATGGTATATAACATGTTCGGGAATACCTATTTCTCCACTATCGATTTAGTTCGCGGCTATTATCAGGTGGCCATGGAGCCCGACAGCGTTGAGAAAACGGCCTTTTCAACGCCGTTCTCCCAATATGAGTACCTGAAAATGCCCTTCGGTGTCAAGAACGGCCCGGCGACCTTCCAACGCGGTATGATGTTGGCATTGTCAGAGATACCATGGTCCAAGGTGATGGTGTACCTGGACGACATCATCATTATGAGTGAAACCGTTGAAGACCACCTTTCCACTTTGAAACAAGTTCTAACTGCCTTGGAAAGAAACGGTTACAAACTCAAGCCTTCAAAAACCCGCCTCTGCCGCACCGAAGTGGAATTTTTGGGCCATCGCATTTCCAAGCAGGGCATTCTCCCTCTTGAGAAAAACGTAAAAGGTGCCTTGGAGTTTCCAACACCTTCCACCGTCAAACATCTGCGACAGTTTCTGGGAATGGTGAACTTTTATAGACGTCACATCCCGAACTGTTCCCAGATAAGCAAGCCCTTGTCCTGTCAAACTGGTGGAAGAGTCATAAACTGGACTCCAGCATGCCAAACGGCCTTTGAGGAGCTAAAAGCGGCTTTGGTAAACCCAAAAACTTTGGGATTCCCCGACTATAGCCCTGAAGCTTCTCCCTTAGAACTTCATGTAGACGCTTCCGAAATTGGGGCCGGAGCGTGTCTTTCCCAACTCCAAAACGATGAAAGAAGGCCTATAGCTTTCATCTCAATGACGTTTAGTGGTGCCCAACGTAACTACGGCGTCATTGACAAGGAGCTCACTGCTTTGCGTTGGGCCGTCCGATCACTTCGACCTTTTCTCCGGGGAACTAAATTCATAATCTTCACAGACCATATGCCCCTAATATACCTCCAAAATATGAGTCTTGTAGATGGACGCCTAGCCCGCATGATGGAGGAGTTGGATGAGTTCGACTTCGAGATACGACATCTGTCGGGGTCAACTAACGTCGTAGCCGATGCTCTGTCCCGTTCCCCTGTAGTTGATGAGCTGAACCCAGACGTGGAAGCTGTACCACACACTGAGTACATTCCGGATAGTTTCTTCCAATTAGAAATACCTGGGGGCGGTGACGCTCTATATAAGTGCTTCGCCATGTGTCTATATGGAACGGTAGACAGACACCTAGAAGTAAGAGAAGTCGTCGTTTCGTTTCTCCAAAAACATTCCGCAAAGTACAAACTTCAGGGAAGACAAATCCTGAAGAAGCTTCGTCTGTTAAAATTACCGGGTCAGTTACCCATCCCCGAAGTCATGGATGCTTTTGCCGACATATACAAGATACCCGTTCATGTATACTATAATAATCCCAAGCCAATTATTCATGGTGCTGCCTTCACCAATGAACCTTGCTACATTCATTGTCTTGGAGGTATCCATTTCAACTATCTCCTACGCACTACAGTGGAGCTAGATAACGACAATGAATAATGAATCTATAAAAATGAATTCTTCAAGATTCCATATAATTCCTCTTGAAAATTCCTATCAGGGGAGAAATTCCTCTCCAAGGAAAATTCCCCTTGATAAAGAGTTTTCTTTAAACCCCTTAAAATATCCCCCTCAAGGGAAAAATTCCTCTCCAAGGAAGATTTCCCTTGATAAAGAAGTTTTTTTTATTACTAAATAAACCTTTCTGTCTCTAACTGTCCTAAACTTCTTCTTTAATAAATTGAGTGCTTGTGTGTTAACTTATATAGGGAATTCTAAATAATTTAATTGTTTTGATTTTGTAAATAAAAAGCATGATCTTTATATGCACACTGATTAGCTCACGGTCGGTAATAGCATGTTGCACAATGCATGGGTGTAACATTTCATTGTGCATGTAAAGTATCATCAAACCACTTCTTGTACTAATAACTTTTATTTTTTTTTGGTGCACCACTTCTATTCCCCACACCTTTTTACACACAACACCATGTGAGAAATTGCTTATAAGCGTATTATAGTGTTCATGCTATTGCATGAAGCAATGAAAGGATATTGCAGTGTTGTGTTAATGCTTTTGCATGAAACAATTAAAGAGTGTTGCTTAGTGTTATGCTTTCGCGAAAACAATTGTGGTGTTCATAGCGTAATAAGTGTAAATTACCGTACCGTACCGCATTGAAAAGCGGACTTTGGAAAAAAGGATAATCAATATTCTATCATTGAGCAGATAGATCATACCATAAAGGAACGCTTATTGCTTGTGAACTCTGTGATTTTTAAAGTGAAATCGTATTACCTGTGTTTAATTATCAGTGTATTCTTTTGGTGTTTTAAATCGTATTTACAACTTTTTTGTTATATATATATCTAGAGTGGTAATAGAGTGGTAAACAATCAACCTTATTAAATTTATGCATTTTATATCGTAAATTGTCAAACATTGTTCTTAGTGTGTTGTGAAATTATTCTTGGTAATTATTGCATATTACAAGGCTATATACATTTGTAGAAACCTCGTAAAAGAGTTACTTTTACAGGTGTCTCATGTAAATATTTTTGAAATTCATTTAAATTTTAAGCATCTCATATAACCTGCAAGCTTGCAAACCACCATCAGTTTTTCTTTTTCACTCTTTAAGTGAAAAACTTAAAGTGAGGTGGGGCCCAAGTTTAGTGGGGAAGGATGTAATGGGGATTACATTCATTCGTACCCCCGGTTAATTATTCACAAGGGTACATTGTGAATATTCTATATATTTATTGGTTTTTTATTTACTTTAGTATTTTCCAATTTATAGAATGTTATTATGTAATATGTATATGTCTTTTTTCTAGAGAAAAGTATTACTTTAAACCTTAGCGTTCAATTACAAATGAAAAGTATTTCTTTAAAAACTTAAAACTTAGTTTTTCAATTACAAATGAATTAGTATATTTTAAATTAGACATTCGTTTGTACGTCTTTCCCACTTTTTATATTTTATATTGGGAAACCTTAAATCATTGCATATTGGATTCTTCAGGTTAGTGAATGTTGTATTTATTACCTCAATTTTCAATTATTGTTATGTAATGCTATAATATGAAATGCGTTGAAGGAATAGGAATATAAATGCAAACTTAAATGTTTATGCAGGTCAAGGGACATTCACCTGCACGTCTCAACTTGCATCATTGCACGGATCAAACAAAAACCCCATACAGATTACCTAATCAGATAGGGGTAAGCTTTATTAACTTTAATGTATGGTTGCATGGATGACATTTATAATTATATTCCCTTTTCCCCTTTAAATGTAGAATCATCTCTTAATATGAAATATCCCCTTCTTAACTTATCCTCTAAGTAAATTCTTATCATAGTAAATTTAAGCTCCTAAAGCAAATTCTCCTAAACTATTTAATTTAAATATTTATTTAACTTAACTTTGACCCCACTGTAATGGAATTTAATTTAGTTTTCATTTCATTTCCATTGCAGGTTTTATTGTTTGGATTTCATTGCTAGGACGCAATTTTTGTCTTGGGCCAAAGCCCTGATCATTTTATTGCTCGGCTGAATTTTATTGCTTGATCATTTTAGTGTTTGGCTTATCTTTTATTTTGTGGATTATGTCCCCTTGCTCACTCTTGGATAGAAGCTTAGTCAAATGATCCCTTTTGCCCTTTTGACCTGATTCCAACATAGACCATCCACCGTACCATGCAAACCATATCTCTCAACAATAACAACAACCCAAGTTAAGTTTACGTTGTCTGTTATTTTGGATAATAGTACTTTGAAAAGAAGTCCTACCAAAACTGGTAGGCGGCTAAGATTTAAAACATTGTAAAATTGTAACTTTTTAAAATCACAAACCAAGACGAATACCGTCCAACGTATAATTGTCCCCTTATAAACGTATATAATCACACCTGAGCCAAATTCCGACATCTCGTAATTACCCAGCTGTTATATCGCGAGGAGATTCTTCCCCTCAATTCAAAGGACTTCTGTGTCCATAATTCTGTGTATTATCTTTTATTTAATTACATAATTATTCACATTCGGCTTCCGGCTCTATGGAGAATTACTCCAAGACCTGAAACAAGATTGGACTGTGTTCTTTATTACCTTATTTAGTTTCATGACTTAATCTTTCATATATTCATATACTGAGTTATTTGCCCTAATAAATTATACTTTTAATTCTCTTTTGCTATCCCTTGGTTATTTTCTTTGTTGATAAATATATATTGAAAGGTTATATTTGGATATTTATATTTATACACATTATTTAAAGTTACCCCCCATCCATTTTATAAACTTACACATATCCCGACTGACCTTTCACACAAACAACATCCACAAGTGTGCACCCTCACGAATAGATAGACTGCGGTGTCCCCGAAGACAATGATGGAACCCCCGACTGGCAAATTCATATGCCTAATGCTTACCCTCAGAAGAGGTTAGAAAAGAGGAGGTGTTACACTCAGTGTCAAAGAGAGATTCCTTACAAATAGTTAACAGGTTGGTTTTCCTCTAATTCATTCCCCTTTCTTTCTCCCCTTTTCTCTTATATTGTTTTAATTGGGTAATCATAAAAGTTCCAAATTAATCAATTTTGGACACCTGCGGAGATCAGAATAACTAAGTGCTGCAATTCATTGTTCTTCAACTTTATAGTCGTCGTTATTCTCTCTTCTTGGACAGCCATTATCCTGGTCTCCGTTAACATATATATAATATATATATATATATATATATATATATATATATAATAATATTATATATATTATTATATATATATAATATATATATATATATATATACTTCTGCCCCTGGCCCACCTTAATTGGAGGGCCACACTGCTTCCAGGAAGCCGGCTGCCGCCACTGGGCGATTCCACAGGTCGAGGAGAGAAGATATAGAGAAGTCGGCGCGGGGGCGTCGAGAGCAGAGCACCCCAGAAGGAGGTGCTCTATTGTGTCTTGGGAATTGTGACATCTGGTGCAGGTGGGGGAGGTGACATTGTCTAGTTTGAATCTATATTTATATTGCATGAGTTTTGGGTGGTGACCGTGATCTGCTCCGGGCGGGTCATTTGCGGCTTCTTCTGGACAGCTTTCTTTCTCTAGGGAAAAGTTTGGGAGGGGAGTGTTTAATAAATTGTTATTTGGCGGTTTTGTAGGTTGTGTTTGTTAGATGAGTATTGATATGTGTGTAATCCGTGACCTATTGGGAGGGGGCGGGGGAATTATGTTGTAATGTGTTGTAATAGAATTGGGGCGGGTGAAAGGGGGGGGATTTTAGTCTTTGTCGAGGGGGATTGGAGAGAATTTGGTGACAAGGGTGGGTTGGATTACGGGTTTTCTGATGTAGAGTTGAGTCCCCACCATCTCCAGGGTGTGTTGGAGATGGGTGAGGTTGGAAGGTTTCGTCATGAAATGTTGGATGGGGTGGTTTTAGGCAAACTGTGATAATTCTGAGGGCTGTAATTTTGAGAGATTGTAATTTATTTGTTCCATTTTGAGAGTGCTGGGAACCAGCTGGTGAGGCCATAGTTTAGATTTGTTTCTAAGTTAGTGTTTATAGTAGGGTGATTGTGTGTTTTCCTATCGCTTGAAGTGTGTTGGTAAAGGTTTGAGAAGGGATGTTTACGTGTTCGTTGGGTTAGGGGAAAGTGATTTGGCGATGTGGGGGGGGAGAACGCCATATGAGTGTCATAGGTAAGTCCTAATATTTTTGGGGTTTTGTTTAATGGAAGGGGGTTGTTGTTCAGGGTGATTATGGGATGGAGGGAGGATTGATGGCGGTCAGTAGTTAAAAGGGTGATGGAGGATTTAAGAGGGGATGCGGTCATTCTGTTGGAGATGTTAACCAATTTTCTAATAGATGTGTATTCTTGGGTATGTTGTGTGGCTGTGTTTACGGCTGGGTGTTGGGAAATAGACTGATGTCGTTTGCATAAGTAAAAGGTTTGGTTGGTTGGAGTGGGCAGATCTGCAGTGAAAAAGTTGAATAAAAATGGAGAGAGAATGGCTCCCTGTGGGACGCCATTTTGTAATTTGATAGAATGGGAGAGGTTGTTTTTGTATAAGACTTTTGCAAAACGGTTGGTGAGGAAATTGGAAAGCCATTTTTTGTCATTATTTTCTAGGGGGGAGTGGAGGATTTTTTGAATATGGATGTGTGTGGGAATGGTGTCGAATGCTTTGTTTATGTCTATTGCTGCGAGTATAGATCTGTGGGAAGGTGATTGGGTGAAACCGTTAATGATGTGTTGTGTGAGGGTGAGGGCTGTGGTTTTGTGGAGATGGTTGCTTTTGAACCGTGTGGAAGTCTGGGAGGGGAATGGGTTGGGAAATTTTGTTTAATATTAATTTCTCTAGCAATTTACTAATGGAGCAAAGCAGTGAAATTGGGCGATAGGAGGAGGGGGAGTTTGGGGTCTTTTTTTGGTTTGAGTTTTGGGATTATGTTTGCTGTTTCCAGGTTGGGGTAATGTAGTTAAGTTGCCAGGATTTGTTGAAGATGTCTGTGATTAGAAGGATTTCTTTTTCTCCGAGGTGTTTTATGTGTAGGTTGGATTATGGAGTCTGACCTGTTGCTGTTGAATTTTGTGAGGGTTTAATGGTTTCTGTATCATGGTTGTGAATGGGGGTGGGAGGTTGTGATCTAATTTGAGTTTTCTGATTTGTTTTTTTTCGTTTTATTGACTATCAGGTTGGGGTGGTTTACGGGAGATGTTAGCGTAATGTTTAGCAAGACTGTCTGATTGTTGTTTTTGGGAAAGGAAGGGAGTTATTGAGTAAAGATGGGGATTTTGTTTTTTTTTTTTTTTTTTTGTGAGTTGTTTAATTTTTTGGTTGACTTGCCAGGTTTTCTTATTGTCTATGCGCAAGATGTTTGTTGTAAGTTATTAGGAAACTTATTGGTAGTGTGTGGTGGTTATGAGCGTTGGAGATTGGGTGTTATAGGTTTGTTATTTGGTTAGAAATTGTGTGAGGTATAGGTGATTGAGTTTTCGGAGGGGAAGTTTCTTTGTTAATGAGTTGGCTGATTTTGGGGTTGTATGAATTTTACTGAGGCCTTTGGGTATATAAAGGTTTGCAGATTTGATGATTGTATTGTTTAGGTGGATGATGAGGTGTGAAAGGGATGTTGTATCGTGGATTTGCTATTGGGTTAATGTGGGTTTCGTTAAAGTTTAGTATATGCAGGCCAGTTTGCTTTTTTGTTGAGTTAGTGAATGTAGTAGTTTTTTTATGGGGAGTTTAGAGAAATAAGAATAGGAAGGTGATCGATTGTAGGTCAGTAATAGTGTCCCATGTTTAAGTGGTGTAGGGAGGGGGGAACAGAATGTAACTACGTCTGGGGAAGTAGGGGATTGATTGACTTGGGGAGGGATTCGGGTGGGAAGGTTTTTGGATATAAGAATTAGGGATTCTAATTCGTAAGGGATATGGTTGCCTCGAGGGTCAGAAGGGTAGTCTTTATACCAGGCCAGTTGTGTTTTGGTGGGCATTTAAAAATCGCCTCCGAGGATGAGATGTGGGGGGATATGTGGCGATATATTGTTAGTGAGCGTGATGAAGGTGTTATAGGATGGGAGGTGGGGTGCTGAATGTAGAGATTTGAAGATTTATAGGTGGTTCTTGTTCAGGAGGATCTGGAACGGGGGATTGGATTTTTATTGTGCGTTGGTAATAAAGTGGAGGTGTCGGAAGTTGTGTTTGTGGTAAGTAATGTTTTTATGGATCAGTGTTAAGAGGGGGGGAGTAGATTGCGTCATAACCGTAGAACGTAGGGAGTGGGGTGTTTTGGGGGAGGGAGGCATTCTTGTATGATGGCTATATGGATGTTGTATTTTTTGAGGAAATGGTTAAGTTCTATTGATTTATTGGTTAGACCCATTGATATTTAATTGTAATATATTGAGTTTTAGGAGGGTTAGTTTTGGGAGGGGAAGGATTTTGAATAATAGTGGGAGGGTTGTAAATTGCACAGGAGAAGCCTAAGTTTAATATTATATATATATAATTATATATATAATATATAATATATATACTATATATATATATATATAATATATATATATTATATATATATATATATATATATATATATTAAATTTATATATATAATCTGTGGCGAGCGACCAGTCATCTATTTGCATGCGGAGATGACCTGACCAGACTGAGATAATAAAAAATCAATCCTTTTCACAATTTCATTTATTATTTTCATTTCATATTATATATATATTAAATATTATATATAATATATATATATTATATATATATAATATATATATAATAAATAATATATATATTATATAATATGCAAAAATGTATACTGTTTTTATTGACATTAATATTAATATACATGCCCGGTAATCTGTAAATTTGTCGGATCAATTGCAAGCACATTATCAGTGTATTAATATATAATGTTCACATCTCTAAGCCAATCAAATTGCGCCAAAAATATTGTATAGTGATTTAACATGCCCAGCTCATCTCTAACTCTCTCTCTTCTCTCTCTTCCTCCTCTCTCTCTATAATATATAGTATATATATATATAATATATACTATATAATATATATTATATATATAATATATATATAATATATAAATAAAATTTTTTGATAAGGTTCCCCACATAAGGCTGATGAAGAATTACTTCAATGTGGTATAGGTTGGAGTGGTTACATGGTGGAATTAAAGCAAGTAGTTGGGAATAGAAAACAGTTGTGTACAACTAAATGGCAATAATCATCATGGGAAAAAGTGAAGAGTGGTGTCCCACAGGGTTTAGAGCTGGGGGTACTATTGTTCCTCATATATATAAGATGATTAAGACCATGGACTATAAATGAAAGGTTCTAAGTTTGCAGATTTGATTAGCAAATGGCCACTCCAGTTAGGAACAGTGAAGGATGTATAAAGATTCAAACAAGATCTTGATTAAAACTCTCGGGGTAAGGCCAGTCTAAGTGGCAACGTGAGTGCGAATTTTTATATTAAAAAATGGTAGGTTCTTCCTTAGGTTTCTCAAATAAAAGTTTTACTGCAATACTGAATGGGTTGCTTGAGTCCTGTGGACCAAGAAAAAATAATAGGGTGATTAATAAGCAGTAATTTGAAAGTACTAATCATGTTTTGGAAGCTAGAAATAAAGCTAATAGATGCTGGGCAATAATAATACGCAATATGTTTACATAAGTAGCAATAGAAATTAAGTATTAAGATAATACTGTTATATTTAATAGCATATGTTAGGCCAATAATTAGAGTTATTCTGCACAAAGTTGGACCTATCTTTATTAAAGAAAGTCTATAATATGCTAGAGATATGAATAGAGGTAGATATAAGAGATTAGACTAAGTGATAGATATGTATATAATTAGGAGAAGAATAACAGACACAGTAAGATGGAAAATTCATCAGAAGAGATATGATCCAAGATATAGAATATGAGATTAAATTGGAGTATTATTATTTATTAGAATGTCAGGATTGATTTAAGTAAATCTATTATAAGAACAAGATAGATTATATAAATTTATCGGGAGGAGGTTAAAAGACAAGGTAAGGCATTGTGTATGGGATAACAGTAAAGTAAGAATTATTATTATTGTAATTATATTATTATTTATCATAGTTGCGTCGGTATATAAGAATAGGGCCAACTAGTAGATTTAATAACAATAAAAATAAAAATATAATATGAATGCATAGTGTACATGAAGGAGGAATCTGTATTTTGAAGTGGGACCATCATACAAGCCTATGGCTGTTTAAGGAGTATGCAGGTGATGCGACAGGAAACAATTCTTAAAAGGATTAATACGATCGCGAGTGCACAGATATGAAGTTGGCGTGAAATACATCGCGCAACTCGTCTCGAGAAATGACAGCTATTCATTTGCGACAAAAGACACAATTCAATTAATTATTATTTATTCTACCTACTCTAAAGAAATATCGGAAATGTAATACGTTTAAACAAACTAAGATTTATCAAGATTTAAAGTATTAATCAATTGAGTTCATATCTGGGATATGATTACTGCATTGTAAATAGGCGAGTGAGAACACATTTAATGTATCAGAGTTCAACCGAGAAAATCATAGTGCAGTTCGCCATGACATCGAGAACATGAATTGAATTAGGAAGTCCCATGTGGAATTGTATGAAAAAAATAGAGTACCGGCGAACTAAGAAAGAATATGACCTATAGTATAAGAAAGGTATTATAGTATAAGGTAAAGTTAGTATATAAAAAGTGAGGTACGTCATTACCGAAGAATACATGATGAGTGAAGTCAGAAATCTATTTTCGATGACAGCTATATGAGTATATAGAGTTAAGTTATATTAACTAAGCAGTAGATATGGTAGTACGAGCTATCATGGAAGGTGAAAGGAAAAAGAAGAAACAATAGAATACACAAAGCTATCAGACAGTAAAAGTAATAAGGATAATCACCGGAAATATAGGTATATAAAGGTCAAATAGAAGTAAATGAGAAGTAATAAATAAAAATTCACCAGGAAGATAGCTATATAAAAAGGGTAGAACCATATAGTACTAGTTCAGCTTACTGGATTAATAGATTAATCAAATCTTTCACATTAACGTAAGACAGCATAAATACCAGTAAGGTAAAATATTCTTATACCATCACCAATGTTGCGGTGAAGTTAAGTATATGGCTACGTACATGACGCAAAGCAGTCCTTATAATTGTAGCGATTAGGAAGGCGCATTTCAGACATAAAGAAATATGCCTTGAGGGGTTATTAGTAACTATATGAGAAAGGATTTTTTCATAAAATATCCAAGTAGATAGATAAAAATAAATCACGCCATAAAGTAATATATAGAGAACCGAAATTCGTGAGTAGGTCCATATTTATCTAAGTCACAAATTAGAATGATATATAAGGAAATACAACCAAAAAAACGATAGCTATATATATATATATAGTATTATATATAATTATCACCAATTAGAGTTAAAAATATAGTCACATTAAGTGCAATATAATATTTCCGCTAAGTAGGAGAAGAAAGTATAGAGGAACCTTCAGGTACTCACGAGTTATATCTCATGTGGCAACCATAGTTACAATATAAGATTAATTTACACCCATCACTGAGCGAAGGTGAGCGGTAAAATAGAGGGCCGCTCAATAATAGATCAAGTAATGAAAGACTCTCGAGATCAAATAGTAATAAACTAACTATAGTAGTGATATAAAGGAAATAATAGAAACCTAAAGCATAAATTATAACATAACTGAGCCCAAATATACGATATATATATATATATATATATATATATATAGATTGATCAATTATAATGGCATGTTAGGCTCTCTTTAGAAAAATTGTATTCATTAAAAAATAAGTTTTTGAATGAATACCATGAATACATGAGTGTGTAAGAAAGAGATAATGAAGGATAAGGAAAAATCACGTTTTATCGATAAAAAGCTCAGTGAAATGGAATAAACAAAGGACGATATATCATGTTACTGCCTATAATGATAGTAAATTTTCAACAAATTAAATAAGGAACATATAAGTATATTCAGGATGTTAAGATAATGAGTTTGTATAAAGTTTGATAGAAGTATTCAGCAGAAGAATAAGACCATCCCCTACATTTGATAAGGTACAGTATATATATACCGACAATTAAGTACAGTATATATATAATAGTCAGAGTTATCATAAATTATTATAGGTCAAAGGTCATATAAACTAGGTGATACATTTAAACACTGGATAACGATTATATTATAATAGTAAATATTGACATCGTAACATACTATTTAGAGTTATCAACAGAACCTAAGGAATTATTTGACGGAGATCTAGTAGTATATATATATATATATATATAAATAATCATTGAGGCAATAAAATCATAGAATTATAACGATAAATAATCTATACGAAGAGATATAGAGTAATATATAGTGTAAGTAGAATACTAGAATATATATATATATATATATACTAAAAGTAATAGCAGAAGTGAAGTGGTTTATGTCCGTAAGTAGAAACAAATACTGTAATATAACGACCTTCAATGAAAATATCTAAAAGTAATTTAATCGAAGAATAGACCAGCAAATAGTTCATGAATCACAAAAATTATACTATAAGCGTAAAGTGACAGGCAGGAGGAAGTTTCTGGATAAAAAGCGTAGTAAGATGAGAAAGCCATATGAACTTCAATTATTATGCAGTTGCTATTAATAAAGTGAAAGCTCCACAGCATAAATATCATTGGTGAGTCTATGATTACCTACATAAATATAGGCTGATAGTTCAGATACACACGTGTTATCAGGTAAAAAACAAGTAATAAGTGATTATATAAGTGTTGTTTGAACCAATATTATGAAATTTATTACTCTAGTTCAAATATAACACTTATTAATACATAAAGTCATATGTTAATATTAAGCATCAGGGTTACTACTACCAATAAAATTAAAAAATAAATCCCAATATATAAAATATTGTCGAGTATATATGCTAATTTGTCTCTAACTACTTACTCGACCTGAACAGGCAAGCTTTTAATAATAGTAACAGAAGCAATTGTCCACAGCAATATATATCATATATTAGAGGGAGGAAACATACGATTTTTGAAAATTAAAGGAGTAACTATCCACTAAAGTATAGTAGAAGCATCTAGATAATAGATTCTATTCTGAGTGGTAGGATAGAGGATATAATATTATAATACGTAATATGGCATAATAAAAAACTATATTATATATAACTGAATTACATATATAATAGTAGTAGGTGTGGAGATACTATTATATATAATAAACCAGAAGAAATAGAAATTTTATATGGCCAATGAAATAATTAAAGAGATATTAAAGTACCTAATATATATATATTATATATCAGTGCGGCCAGGCTCATAGTGAACGAAAACACTGGGGAGGCACTTAAAATGCATTTCTCGAAATTTAAACAAAGACCAGCTTGAGATAAACGAGAGAAAACTACTGATAAGATGAGAGATAAGATATAGCTACTCCGGTGAAGTGATAACTAGGAGTGGAAGCCAACTATATATAGAATCATATCTCATATATATATAGGGTCAATATACAAAGGGTATAAAACCATCATGATAAAACATAGATCTATCATAAACGTTTTTGAAAAGGTATTTAAGCACACTAGCATTACGAAAGGACCAAAATGGTCAGTAAATATAAAATTATATACATGTAAATTGCCCAAAAGGAGTTAGCTAATACAAGTTATTATTTAGGATATATATATTGATTTATTCAAGGATATATATATATATATTATAACATAATATATTATAATAGAAATTATTTAAGAAAAGGCAGATATGCTGGAGAACCAAGAGAATGAATATATAAAAATAATTATGCTGTATATGCAATATCCATTAATATATATAATATATATATAATTATATATATATATATATATATATATATTATATATAATAATATATATCCGACGTGAATGGACAGTATTTGAGGAGGAAGCAAAATTCAATAATTTTTCCTTCTCTTGAAATCGGATAATTTTAAAAATAAATTTAGTTAAAAGGGTAAATCTAAATTTAAATTAATTTATTTTTTAAACTTATAACTTTATGTGGAAAGTTAAAACTATTGGAGGGCCATCATTATGTTAAGTTATAAGTTAAAAAATAAAGTTATGATGATAAATTGTTAGATAATAATACTCCATTAATATTAACATCACCTCGAAAGTTCCGAGTGGGATTATTATTTGAAAAAGAAATAATAGATTTATCCATTCACCACCAAGGCAGCAAACTAGCTCTAAATCGGTAATATAAATAAGTACACCTTCGTATAGAGCCGCTAATACATCAAAAATATAGAATATAAGATATATATATAAATCAATTATTCTATTTTTTTTAACATTAGTGTATAGCGTGAAGAATAAGATTAAGTAAGTATATGGAAAACTAATACCTCTATTTCCAGATAAGCATGGTCTAAAAATTCAATAACATGCAGCGTATAACATTTCTGGAGATAAACGTAGCGTAAGGTCCTTGTCATAAATGTATATATGAAGGGTAATACTTATCACACTTTGTCTCAATGTAATGCATTACATGGTGAGACGCTAAGGAGAAAGATAAATAGAAATAGAGGCTTGAGTGAGATTATAAGTCAGAAAATTCATGAGAATGCCAATAAATGATAGCTCGTTAAAATAGAAGTAATAAGAGGCAGGAATCTAGGAGAATATTATTATATCCATTATAAAAAGTAAAGAATCTATAGAATAGAACAGCTTTACATAGAAATAGTAATATATAAGTTATATAAGTCTGTCATATTCAAATATACTATGATAAATATAATATAACGATACTTATATTAGGCTACTATGTCTTAAATAATATAATATATAATTATATATGTAATATAATATAAATGATCACTATATAAGAAAATATATCCTATGTGACTAGGAGTGATCATTTAGTATATATATTTATTTATTAGTATATATATTGTAACATCGGTACCTAAAGATGAAAAGTCCCTCAAATGAGGATAAAGTAAGTGAACGTAGTATTATATAGTATATTTCAATAGATTTATATATATAATAAAAGTAAGGACGTTGTTCATACCATATAAGGACACTAATTTTATGCTAGAACTCATATATACTATAGTATTATAGACAGGTACCTGTATAATAATGTAGAAACAAAACTACAGTTGCGGTTAAGAGTAAATAAACAAAAATATAACCTAATATATATATATATATATATATATATATATATATATATAATAATATGAAACATTTCTCACAAAAATATAGAATAGAAATAAACTTATATCCCTACCAGCATTAGTCATAGTATACAGTGTAAACTATTTATAAAATCGTGACTCAGTAGATATAATTAATCAGTGATAATATATATTACGTATAAAATATGTAATTAAGCGAGATATAACCTATGGAATATAGTATACTAGAGTCAAATTAACCTCAGGTAATAAGATAATCAGAAAGAGAATCGAATACTAGAAGTTTATAAGTAAGGAGTCACTATTATATATGTATATATAATATTAAATATATATATATAATGTTATAAATGAACGTAATAAAATTATATTATACGTAAAAGTATATATAGAATAGAATATATAGATATTAAGTAGTGAAATATTAATAATATATGAAGCGTATATATATATGATAGGTCCAAGATAATATGGAATTATAATAAAAGGGAATTGACCAATGAGGGAGTATGATACGTACGTCAATGATATTACCACGGTCCCTCTATCACGAGTGAGGGAGTTTCCTACTGAAGAGGATTTTCAATTTATTATAATTTACATTGAAGGATGGCTAAAGTTTACGTGACTTCTATACACTACCTATAAAATGGTATAATATATGATATAAGCATATTAAAGGAGAACCTGAGGAGGTGGGAGGCAAATGTCCGGAATGGGTAAGAGTGGTAGTAGAAGGAGAACTGAGACCTATGATACTATATATAGAGAAGTGCAGATTGGGATGAAGAAATAAACCTGAGTATATGCTTTAAAAACTAAGTTTGAAGCGTTTCTATTATTTTATGAGAGATACCAGTATATAGTGGTTATGGCTTAGTGGATTAAAATACTAGTGATAATACCTGAGTGACTTATAATATTATTACTCATCTATAAGCAACGCGGATTGAGTATATATATGCCAGTGTTCGATAATCCCGTGCATGTAACATGAAGAGTTAATAATACTTCATGTTGAACTTACATTCAATTTAAATGGGGGCCAGGCTTTGAGTACTCAGCCAATTATAGGATATGAGAAAAATACCGCTAGTGCTTTATAAAAATCATAAGTTTGAGCGTTCTATTAATTTTATACATAGGACGTGGTAATTAGGCTCTAAGTGGATTAAAGCGTATCCGAGTTACTGTTACTCAGCAACGCGGAGGCTATATCCTCACAGTTGATTCGTAATGATTCACTAGTATCATCGATAGTATAGTAAGTAATAAATCTTACTTGTGATACTCTAATTCATTAAAGTAATGAAATTTATGAGTCACAGGATAATTTTTATCTATATAATATATCTCACCTTCTAGCTAATCAACTCATCTCTCCGTATTCGACTAGAGTGAATTCAAATCTTGCCGAGAGCTTTATTTCCAGCATTAAAGCCATATCCACTTTCCCAAGTAAAAGAAAAAGTTTCAGCATTAGCTTATAAATCTTACTCGGTTTATATATCTGACATTACTATCCCATAATTGCTGTATAAGTAACTCTATAAGGTACCTTGACCACCCAGTTGATACTTAGCTATCGTATCTTCCATTTGGTTGATTGAAATTAATATCAATCCGCAGCGCGCAGCATCAGCAATATTCCATTTATCATCAGCTTCGTTATAAGTATATCCAATGCTTTGTAATATATGTGTTATAATTTCGATTATATTATAATATATATATATATATATATATATATATATATATTAATTATAATATATTACATATATAATTTATTAATATATATATATATATATATATATATATATTATATATATATATATTTATATATATATATTATAATATTAATATATTTATAATTAATATATATTATAATATATTATATAATATATTAATAAATATTAATTATATATATTCTATTAAATATTAAATATATTATATAAATATATATATACAGTTGTACACTACCACTCGATGTAGGCAAGAGCTCTTAATTTCTTAGTAGGAGGGGGTATATAATATTATATATTTATATTATTGATCAGTGCACGTCAAAATTTTCATTCACTAGCGACATAAATAGCAGTATATAGCACAGACTGACTAAGGTACAAAATATTTAAAGTGAGGGAGATAGATATAAATATCTAGCATATAGTAAAATACACATAAACGTGATGAGTGAGTAAAGAGGTTATTATATCTACAGTAAATACAGATAATTGGCAGGAAAGTAAAGGATATAAGGCACCGCAGCGAACTAGCCTGTGGTTACCAATATCCACACAAATATCCATACTCATACATAACTATACTAGTATATATATATTATATTATAAAATATAGTCATCAGACAGATAATACCTATCAATTTGTTCTTAATAGATAGGAGCGTATCGTAAAAAGTATATATAGGTGTAGTTAATGACAGATGATGGTAAGTTATCACCATCGAACACCTGTCCGCTTTGGTGACTATATATATATAATATATATATAAATATATAATATATATATAATATAGTATATTATATATATATGAGTACCTATAGAGATGAAAAGATAGATATAATTAATTAATAGACTTATCCAAATGACATCTAGTATATATATAAATATATATTCAGACGCAAAGATAGATGGGTCAAATAGAAACTTAGAAATACAGTGACATGAGTTTATAATAAGCCTTTTGACCTCTTATGTGAACTCTAGATCCATATGTCCTCAAAGTATACCGGGTGAAACCATTAGTCACCTATATCCCCATGAAATTATTATAGATATAAACTAAGTACTCCATACAAGGGCTAGAGATTGAGAGACCCATTATACTTATATATTAGTTAGGTATAAATAAGTAAACTGAGAAGAGGAAAAATAAAGTTCTCGCACGCTAAATCAAGATATACTTCTCACATATAGTTTCTATCTATTGAGTATATGCACCTGCCATATATATATAAAATATAATATATTATATATATAATATATATATATAATAATATATATGTATATATATATACCTATATACATAATAATCTGTTTATATATTATATATATATATATATATATATACTATATAATATATATATTAATATTAGATGATGAGGTTTCTCCTAAGACAAGTGTTTTTGTAGTTATTAGCTAATTGACCATAAGTAGTTAATATACGTCTTTATATATTAGATTAGTCAACAAGGATATATATATTGAGACGGATAGCATTAATTCGTGAGTATTGAAAGATATAATAGGAAATAGTTATTAAGAAGGTGTTATATTTTAGAGATGATGAGTAGAGATTTATATATGGTAGTAAAGTGTGTGAGTATTTATTTTTAAGATATATTTGAATTATTCATCACTATAAATATATTAGGTTTAGAGACGTAATATACTCCATAACTCTGAAATAATTTCTTATCCTAATTACTATAGCTATATATAGAGTATAATTAAGATATATAAATCGGAAATGAGATTTAATAAAACGAGAGGACAATTTTACTAGAATAGTAAAACAGGAGTACAGAAATTGAAATGAATTGTAAAAATAAAGTAGAATGAAAGTAAAAATAATATTCTATATATATATTATAAATATTACGTAAAGTTCATTCACGGTACTATAATTAAATATATGAGATAACGATTATAATAATATAGTAATATTTATGATATATATGTGCTAATAGGTAAGTAATGAACTAATTATAATGAAATAAGATAGGAATTAAATATAATATATAGTTAGATAGATATAAGATACGGATAATATACCTATGAGGATACACTACATATTGACAGATAAAAATGATAAGAAGATAATATTATTATATAAGTATAATCAGCTTAATTATCCATCAACCACCAGCGATATATTTATATTTGATAATATAGACGACTTGAATACAGAAAAGCTATATATGACTATAATTATATAGTGAGTATAAACAAAGATAGTATAGGATGAGATAAACTATCTCAAATAAGTGAGAGGGTAGAGATACTTATGAATAGCAGTATATGCCGCGTTAGCCATACTACCGGTATCATAATAATTGCCTTGGATGTCAAAGCGACCTAATATATACTGCACGCAAATCAGGTGTAATCTTAGCCAATAGTTATATCTCTAAGAATGTACTGAAGGAAAACCATAAATCGATGTTAATAATATTATTGATAATATATAAGTATATATAATAATATCGTCCCAGTAGTAACTCATCATTTTGAGAATCTACCGAAAAGCCGTTATATATCTGGCTGATCGGATAATATAGGAAAGAATAAGAGATAATGATAGATTCAGTAGATATATATAGGAGTATCTAAAGTAATTGATAAGAGTATAGTGAGATAAAGGTAGTTTCAAAATGATATTATATTAGATTAAGTAATATACATATATGAGAGATAAGCTATATTGCTCATATGAATTAGTTATATGTATATAAGGTATCAGAGCTCAGGTACTTCCTTTTTATTTCGGATAAAATAGGTTGGACATAGTGCGTAGCTTATATTCAACACTGAAGAGTGAAAAGTGTATAGTTATTGAATGACATAAGAGAAATATTGAAATAATATATACGATTGATGAGGCGTGAGTAAATATATAGTCACGAACGTAAGCACTATAATTATCCCTCATAACTCGGGAGGTAATGATAATGCCATATCCTAGGTTAGCTCACATCCGCCTTTATAGTATATATATACCTAACATTCTAGATCTTCAGAAAGCCCTTATATATAGTGTCTCATATACTCATATATCTCAATAATGAATATAATCAATATAGTGTCTATAAGACATAGGGACCTAACCTAGATATAGCCGCAGGAGGGTAAGTAATTTAGTACCACTAAGTATATATATAATATAATATTAATATATAAATATTATATATATATAATATATATATATATATTAATATTATAATATAATATTATATTAAGTAATATATATATTATATATAAAAATAGTATTATATATATATATATAAATATTAATATAATTTATTACTTTTATATTAATATATATATTATATATATATATATATAATATATAATATATATATATTATATTAATTATTATTATTATATAATAATATATATATATATATATATATAATATATATATATATATATATATATATATATATATCATAAATATTATATATATATATATCTATATACATATAATATAATATATATATAATAATAAAATATATATATTATATATATATAAATATATATATATAATATAATATATATATGATATAAATATATATATAATATATATATATATATATATAATATATATATATTTATATATATATATAAAATATTAATATATATATATAATATATATATATAATATAATAATATATATATATATATAGTATATATATATATAATATATATATATATATTATATATATAATTATGAATATACTACTTAAGACCCGTTAGTGTTTATTTTTACGATTTGATTTTCCCTTGGTGTGAATGGATATATTTTTTTCAAATAATAATTCATCGGATGGGGGATGTTAATATTAATTGGGGTAAAATCTAAATTTAAATAAATTATTTTTAAACTTATAACTTAATGTGGAAATTTGACACCTCCATTAGTTTAAATTTCCACATTAAGTTATAAGTTTAAAAATAAATTAATTTAAATTTAGATTAACATCTTAACTAAATTTATTTTAAAATTATCCCGATTTCAGAGAAGGAAAAAATTATTGAATTTTGCTTCTCCTCAAATACTGTCATTCACGGTCGTATGATATAATATATTATTAATATATATATAATATATATATATATTAATATAATATAATATAATTATAATATTATATATAACTAACCTATAATATTATATATATAATATATATATATATATAATTATATAATATTATATATATATTATATATATAATACCTATTATATATTTATATATATATATAATATACTATATTAATAATATATATATATATATATATATATATTATATTATATCTATTATATATTATAATATAATATATTATTTAATATATAAATATATATAATATAATATATATTATACCGTATATAATATTATATAATTATTATACTTAATATATACTTAATATTATATATATTTAATATATTATAATTACTTATATATTATATTAATTATATATTAATATAATATATTATATATATTATATATTATTATAAATTATATTTGAATTTTACATGATCAAAACTCTACATGTTTTACGGTTACGAGACCGCTGCTAAGAATAATATATATATAATAATAAATATATTATATATATATATATATTAATTAATATATATTATTATATATTATTCATATATTAATAATATAATATATTAATATATATATATATTTAATTAATATTATTATATATATATATTATATCATATAATATATATTAATATTAATATATTATATATATAATATATATATTAATTATATATATAATATATAATATATATATATATATATATATATATATATATAACATATATATATATATATATTAATATATTTTAGTAATATACATAGGGGTAGCCAAAATTAGTATATAGTTTTCTATACATGTATATTGTGTCTAGATGGTGGAATATTTACCTAAAAGTTGATGACTACTCACCTTTAGTAGTTAAGAAATAATGATGGATATATATTAAAATTTAATATATAATGCATAGATAATATATATAAAATAAAATACTTCTCTTTAGCTTGCACTCCTTCAAGCACTGTATAATTATGATTTTATCTATTAATGTCAATAAGACAAATTAAAGTGAAGTATTCTTCATTATATATATAGTATTACAATATAAATAAGTATATAATTAAATAAATAATATACGAAATGGACCCTAAGTGAATTAGAGCTTCGAAGGACGCGAAGCAAATGGAGAACAAAAAAAAAAATTAGGATTCTAGAAAAGTTTCCATCCTACATTCAGGTAATCTTGGAATAACTTATCAGTGTTTGAGAAGCAAGAAGAAAATAAAGCTAATAAGATGTTAAGTATATAATAAATCGCAATATGGTTTAAACTAACAAAGTTATTAGTAGCTGTATAATAGCTATTTAGCGTCAGCTATAGAGTTATTGCGGAAGAAGTTTTGGGCCCCTTATAAGAGAGAAAGACCTAGTAGCTGAGAGAGAGAGTAATGTGCAACAAGGGATGATTTCCTTTCTTTTCTTTGGGGTTAAAGAGCTATGAGGAGAGGCTGAAAGGGTTAGTTAGGGATGTTTTCTTTAGAAAGGCGATTTCTCATAGGAAACATTAACAAATCTATAAAATTATTTACAATGCATTGATAATACTTTATTTTGCAATAAATTCTTTTATAGTAATATATAGACCTATTATAACGGAACATAGGAGACAGAATATATAAGTATAAAGTAATTAGGAAGACGATATATGTAACCTATTGTGTAAGAAAATCATTACATATATCTATGATTAAATATGTATGCATAATTATATATGTTAATATTTTGTGTAGAAGAAGTATAGTTATCATCTCCAGTATAGATATAGATAGTATTAGTAGAGTTTAGTGAGTGATACTACACTTGCCAACAATTAAAGATAAGCAAATATTAGTATAAAGGAGTTATTGAGTATATAACATATATAATGTATATTAAGAATATAGGTATAATATGAGGTATATACTATTTGAGTGCATATATATTAAAATCATATTATTATTAGTAATATTATTCTATGTGAACTATCAGGTATATAGTCCAATATATAATATAAGTAGGCAGGTTTTGATATACGTATATAGTATAGTTTAATTTATTATTAATAATTTAATACTCTGCATGTATGTGAGCAAGCTACCTATGAGGTATATTTACGATACCTATATAAACTTATATAATTTAAAGCTTGTTATTGTATGTATACGTTGCGCCTATAATTATATATTAATATATACGTAATATATAATATATATATATATATATACATATTATATATATTAGTTAGTGATAAATCATACTTGTGGCTATATATTATATAGTTTTTATGTTTTTTACTAGGCTAAGTACTGTATATTTGTATATATACGTAATATATATTATATATATACCTATATTGTTTTTAGGAATATAATTTAGACTAATAAGCTATATCATATATATATACTTTATAAGTATTATATATATAGGTAGTGTATTAATGAGTATCGTATATTGCAATAATATATATAAGTTGCTATAATATATATAATAGGTGGCATGTTAATATTTTGAATTAATAAATATATTTTAAGTTGAACTGGGACAGTTTATGTCCCTTATTAGGTATACCTTCTATATACTGTATTCTTTGTTTCCTTATTATCTCCTCTTATATCTCTCGGATATACAATTATATATATATATAACATATATATTTTTATATTATATAGTATATAATATATATATTAATATATTATATAGTATATATATAATATATTATATAGTAATATATATATAATATACTCGAAATTATTTGATATATATATTATTATATAATATAATTAGTTGATACATTTATATGATTGTACAAGAATAATATATACATTATATGATTATGAGTAATATGTATAAATAAGAGTAATGAAGAAAATTGTTTCAGATGTGTTTATTACTCTGTTTTTAGGGTATATGTTTCGTGGTTAAATGGAAATCATCATAATTAAGATAATTACTCCAATAGGGTTACGTGTCCATCAATATTTTATCTATAGTATTATATTTATTATATATATAATATAATTATTTTATATATATATATATATATATTATATATATAGCTATTATATATATATATTATATATAATATATATTATATAATATATATATATAATATATATATTATATATATTTGATAATATATAATTATATTAATTTATATGAGTAAATACTAGTTTTTGTAGCCGAGCCTAATATAACCATAAATCATACCTATTCGATACCCTAGTCCTTTATAGGTATATATGTCTAGGAAAAGTAAATTTTAGCTCTCAGATGCATAATCTCTATCTATAGTATATATAGACTCAAATACTCTCATGCAGTATATGTATACCACCTTAAATTATTTCATTGTCAAGTTCAGCGATCTGCTATCATTACATTAAACATTTTGCGCTTAAATCGTGTTAAATCGGTAAGAAATCATACACTAGAAAATTTTCTTTAAATTATGCTGATATATATATCCTTATAATCAAAACAGATTCTCGTTACTCCCCTCTCGATTTCAGTAGTACAGATAATAATAATTTATTTGATATTTTGTGTCTCACATACAAATATGTCATTTCGTTTACTCTTACCTGTTAACATTGTCGCTATCATCAAGTCTCAGCCAAATTATCGTATGGGATTTCACACTCACGAGATGATAAGCTTTTTAAATATTTAAATCTTCATATGTAATTATCTGTTTTTTTTATTGTTTATTTATGAAACGCGTTAGAGATAAGAAGAACTTTCATGAACTAATAAAAAGTGAGAGTGATATTAAATTTATTTTCAAACTAAATAATTATTTATATAGATAGTAATAATAATAATAATTAATAATAATAATAATAATAATAATTAATAATAATAATAATAATAATAATAAGAATAATTATTAATAATAATAATAATCAATTCTATAATGGCTATATAATAAATATCAACATTACATAGTAATATAAATTAGTAGAGTCGAACGTTAGATAATAAATAAAATTAATAGAGAGTAAGCATTGTCACAAATAGTAATTGTGTTTTTATTCATAGTCACAATATTTAATAATAATAAAATAATAATAATAATTAATTACCTGACATATAAATAATAATAAAAACACTAACATAATAATAATAATAATTTATAATGATTCCACAATATTAATATTAATATTTAATATTATATTTCACACATCACTTAAAGATATTCTCAATACTTACTTATATATTTGACATAATTCTACAGTTGACTCCTCTATAATACTAATTAATCATAATGATCTAATATTGAGTTATCATAATTAACAATACTTTAAAGATATTTCAATATAATTATATGTGCTCCATTATTTGTCAAAGTGACAATAAGTTAATTACAATAATTCATTATCTCATCACTTATACAAGATAGATAATAATAATAATAATAGTGAATAATAAAAATATATTTTAAATAACTTTCAACATTCATTCATATTAATATATAATAATTATAAGATAATTCGTACACAATTTTATAAACCAGAATAGATATGAAATACTGAGTGAAATATAATCATAATTAATTAAATATCACTACATAATACTCACTCACGGAATGTTATCAAAAGATCCGAAAATAGATAAATTAATATAACTCACATAATAAGTTAGAGTCTTTGTAAATAGTGCTTTTACTTTTGTGAATTCTATTGATATTCTATTTACTTTGATTTTTATTGATTATTATTATTATTATTATATTATTTATTATTATTATTATTATTATTATTATTATTATTATTATTATTTTATTATGTATTATTATTATTATTATTATTGTGATCTTTATCACTCTACTGTTATATCACACTAGTATTATATTATTTTATTATTAATTTCTATATAGAGTGAATGGTATTAGTATCTCATGATTTATTTGAAATTTCAATTTTTATCATTATTTCATTTTATATTGAGTATGAATATCATTCTTTATTAATATTATTAGATATACTCTTTAGGTCATTTATTTCACAAATTATTATTGCTATTATCTACTAATTACTATTATTAGTATACATTCATTCCATTATTATATTATTATTATTATTATTATTTAGTTATTCATCTCGTGTAATTACAGAATTAATTATTCCAAACTCATTATTATTATTATTATTATTATTTCCATATATTATTTTCATGACTATATATTAAAAAACTATAATTTATTCATTATATGTTTATTATGTCTGTCATTATCATGGTACATATTGAGTGTGAAGTGAATTTGAGTTATGAAGCTATTATTATTTATGTATTGCCATTTAGTTATTCTACTTTGTGATATAATTACTATTTCCTTTTCCTCTTAAAATTTATTATTAGATATATCTTACTGTGATATCATTCATTTTCATTGACTATGAGCTGGTATTTATAGGTGTAAATTACCTTCATACTATCCAGATAGTATCTCTTATATTTGAATTAAATTACATACTCTTTGATGTTCCTCCTATTGTCAATTATCATTATATTTCATTTATGTGTGATCGTATGTTTTGAAAGAATATTATTTGTTAACTTCTCTTCTATTGTGAGGAAATATCCTATAACTATCTTGACTTACTGTATGTCTCCATATCTCATAATTTTAATATCTGGATTTATTTTTATATTATTTATCTCTATCATATCATTATCTTTATACTTTCATTATTATTTGTCTTACTAATATTATTATTATTTATTACTAATTATTATTACCTTATTTTTTGTTCTAATATATTTATGTACTAAACTTATTATTAATTAAATAATAGAGGTCTATTTTAATATATCCATAATTTATTGTAAGTGATTTATCTCCTTTTATTATGTACCTCTATTAGGTTAACTTATTATTATTCTCAAAATATTTATTTTATATATTCAAGTGATTATTTACACTATCTTAATATGATATTACTTATTAGTTAATTATTAGTGGTATTATATTATTATAGATAGGTCATATTTCATTCATTCTATCATACTCGACAAATAATATCCTTAGTCATCATTTATTATTTTGAGTTATATAAATTATATATATCTTTACATTTTCATATTCATTATTTATTATTATTGGATCGTGATTTTTAGTAACCTCTCTCCTATTTAATTATAATCACTGAATTAATGTATGATTTCATAGAATATATTATTATATTATAATATTATTTACTTTTTCTTACATATTTGTCTAGATCCCATAATATTGAGATGAGCCATCATTCTTTTATTACTTTTGTGTATATATGTAATATAAAGAATTATATGAAATTATGCTTTTAATTATACTTAAGTGCTGGTTGAAGATTTTAGGGTGGCTAGTAGAGTTAGCAGGTAATAATAGAGTACATATCTATTTCGTCATTTGTTGGTAAGAAATTAACTGGTCATAATAATAAGTGTTATAATAGAAAAAATTTTTGGTGAGTAGTTACCTAGATTTCGTAATTACATTTTACGATAAATAATACATGCTATCATACTATAATTAGGTATCAATACTTCCATTTAGTGATATATAAAAATTATTGATAGTGAGATATAGTAAGATATATTTAGTAAAAAAAGGTTTTATAAAGTAATTAATATATTCTTCATCTGCTCTTCGAAGCTACACTCTAGTTGATGTGTGTGTGTTTTTACATGCAACCTCATACAACTTTAACAACATAATTTACCGATATTATATCCCTACCAACCCTACTGATAAAATTTAGGAACATTCTAATATAATTCAAATTTCGTTGTTAATCTCTTATTTGGAACAGTGTTTTCTGCTTTAAAGAAATTCGCAGCACATTGTTGGTTTTATTATCTGCATTCAAATCTTACATCTTTCCATACTCGTGTATCAAGAGCTCGATAATATTCTAGAAAGTGTTCTGGCAGAAGATACTCACAGAAGTGTTACATATGAAACATTATTTTTCTGGATTTCAGTTATAGTAAGTGTATCTTATAATAAATTAGAATATAATTGTAATACTACAAATATTCTATTTAGAATACAAGATATTATTTAAAGAAAAGTTAATGAGTTATATCAAATATAAGAGTGCATAGTGTTTTATTCTATATCATGATGCACCAGACACATCCAACCAGTTGGTGCTTGTGCCTTTTCTAGTCCTTCTTGTTAATAACGATATTAGATCAATTCCTCCTCCTCTACTGCTTTTCCACAAACGTCAGAGGCATTAAGACAATTAAAATAATCTTTTGCATTCTTTATGCTTCCTTAACACAAATAATAATTTGTAACAATTGAGCTACATGTTCGCACCAAATTGATCTACATAGCTATGCTAATACTCTTAATTGCGAGTGACCGTATGTTATTTATAATATCAAAGGTGCATGAGAGCGCATAATCCTATCTTCTCATTATTATCTCTCTCAGTTAATTAAAAATAACATAATTGCCCGAATGTAATTAACGAGAAGTTCAAACGAATTAAATAAAGTTATCAATGGAGCAAAAATAACTTCGCTTATTATCTATTTTTGTATGGTGTATAATAAAGATGTTTAATGTAAGTAAATAAATAGTATAAAAAGTTTTAAATATATTTTTGTAGCGGCTATTCAATGCTCACTAGAGTCTATGTTCATCCAAGTACTAACTCATCATAATCACGTTACAAAGGTGTTGATATACATATATGATAATAGTCCGTATACTTTTCTTGACTTTCCTCTCTTATCCATAAACGTTTATCTCTTAGACAGAAGTTATAATTCGCCATACACTTCTTCAGTGGCGTATTTAATAATGGCTGGAAGAGATTTAGAAGGCTATCTATCATCATTTTCTAACTGCCCACGCTAAGTGAGAAAATATTTATTTAAATTTTTGAATATGAAATTTAAGTTCATCTCCTCTCTCTCTTCTCTTCACTCTCTACCTTCTCTTGCATCTTTGCTCTTCTCGTTCTCTCTATCTCTCTCTCTGCGTCCTCTCATGATTCTCAATACTCATTTCATCTACCCTATCTTTAGCTCTCTCAATCCTCTACTGCTTATTCTAAATGTATCATCTATCCTCTATTGCATATCATTTACTCTTTATATCATGTGATCAATATAGGAATTCTTGCATTTAGTTATTCTCAAATTATGCTATCACCTGAGGACTCTAATTATAATATATACCTATAACTATATATACCTTAAGTCATATGTAGGTTATATATATATGATATCATATATATATATTATATATATATATTATTGTATAAATATATAAATCATAACTAGTAATATATATCACTCACAGTGAGAATTTGAATATACTACCTAATGGTTGCTTTTTATATTTATATTCTTACTTTATATTTAAATTAAACCTAACAGAAATTAGCCAAATTTATAAGATTTCAGAATGCACAAATACAATTATATATATATATATATGATTAATTATATATATATATATATATATATTAATATAATATTATATATATTATATATATATATATATTATTATAATATATATATATTATATAATATTAATATATTAATATATTAATATATATATATATATATTTATATATATATATATATTATATATATATATATATATATATATATTATATATTATATATATTAATATATATATAATTATAATATTATATATATATATATATATATTAATATTAATATATATATTATATTACAATATAAGTTCTATTGAGGACTATCTCAATTTAACCACCATTGCAATTGACACATTGCATATCTCAGAAAAAAATTTAGTTGTACTGATGCTCCTTTGAGTGAGAGAAGAGGACTACCTCCATCTTGCTTGTGTTTAATCGTTTAATTATACATTTATCTTTTCTAGTGCAAACAAAACCGTTAAGTTACTCACAGGTTAGTAGCTATAGTAATAGAGACAACGATTCGAACATTGTAGTTAGGCATAGATCGTTTGACGTTAGGTAATTCTCTAGAGTGAAATCTCTGTAAAGAAATTCCCCAACTCCTCCATTTCCATTAAGGGTGTAATAAGATCTGTGAGTCGTATTTAACTTTAAAAAAAAATTGTTTCTTAAGAAGCGAATTAAAACGTAATATATCTCCTCAATTACGCATAAACACGGCACATATGCCCCTACACCACCCTTCCTCTCTCCTCCGCTTCTATGAACGTGGAGTATATATATAGGTAATAGTGATTAGCGACCACATATATAAACTAGATTGCCACATGAGTATAGTGGAATAATACTCAGAATAGAAGTATATATAAGTGCTGAGAATTAATTTATATATGACATCCCAAAGTTGAAAAAGATATAATTACCTAATGCACCTTAACCTGACCTATACTACTCTATATACACTAAATTTATTAAGTGAGAACTGTGTATCTCGCAGTTACAGAAATAAATATCTCAATCCTCAATTTAGAGCTATATCACAGTAGGGATCTACACGTGAAACGACCTCATCTCAAGTACTATATATTATAATTGGTAGCAATTATTCTATAATTACTCATAATATATGTGGTATCAGTATTCATATATCCTTGGCCCTAAGATGATCGGGCTACAACCATATATTAACTCACTCCCGTTTATATACAAAACTCACCGCTACATAATATATTACACTATCCATATGTTTATTAATTGCATCACTTCTTCTTCAGCTTCATTCATAGCCCAAACTAATAACATATATATTCCATTCACTCCTCCAGGGCATTCCTATTTACAACTATAAATACTATCAATATCCTAATACTTTTTCTATTCATTCTCCCTAAGTACCTACGGTATATATCTCTATTCCCTAGCATCAACTTACAATACCACTAATACATCCTCTTAATATATATACTAAATCGTGAGGCTATTATATAATCCATCCTTTTCACATGACCAATCCATCTCAATTATATATTCATATATATATTATATATATAT
>JABUQX010095607.1:0-10000 GCA_015478945.1 Trachelipus rathkii
ATGCTTAGTGCAGGGCAGTAAAAATGCTTAGTGCAGGGCAATAAAAATGCTTAGTGCAGGGCAGTGAAAAATGCTTAGCAGTGTGGGCTCAAAATGCTAGTGCAGGGCAGTAAAATATGCTTATTACAGGGCTGTAAAAATGCTTAGTGCAGGGCTCTAAAAAAATGCTTAGTGCAGGGCAGTAAAAATGCTTAGTGCAGGGCAGTAAAATATGCTCAGTACAGGGCTGTAAAAATGCTTAGTGCAGGGCAGTAAAAATGCTTAGTGCAGGGCAGTAAAATATGCTCACTACAGGGCTGTGAAAATGCTTAGTGCAGGGCTCTAAAAATGCTTAGTGCAGGGCAGTAAAAATGCTTAGTGCAGGGCAGTAAAATATGCTCATTACAGGGCTGTAAAAAATGCTGAGTGCGGGGCCGTAAAAAATGCTTAGTGCAGGGCCTTAATAATGCTTGGTACAGGGCAGTAAAAATGCTTACTAAAGGCCGCCAAAATGCTTAGTGCAGGGCCGTAAAAATATTTCGTTAACAGGGATGAGAATAAAAAGCACAACATAAAATTTTTGCAAGCAAGGAGCCACCTTTACCTTAAAGATTCGCAACCAACGGGAAAATCCTCAGAACAAAAAATTTTTTTGGTAAAATTTTGTAGCATAATAATAATAATAATAATAATAATAATAATAATAATAATAATAATAATAATAATAATAATAATAATAATAATAATAATAATAATAATAATCCCCTGTTAACGAACTTGTTAGCAAGACTCTACATTGTTTTCAAATCTATTTGCAACACGCGAGTGAAGAATTTAAGAAAAATGATAAAAAATGGTGAATATAATGGCAATAGCGTGAAAAAAAGAAAGGGTGGAAAAGGAAAAATTGAAGTTAGGGAAGAGAGAGAGAGAGAGAGAGAGAGAGAGAGAGAGAGAGAGAGAGAGAGAGAGAGAGAGAGAGAGAGAGAGAGAGAGAGACCCTAATACTACTTCGGGAAGTAAAAGGAACCAAACAGGCAAACATATATTGTATCAGTTAAAATATGAGCTTGAATAAATCGGAAAAGTCTTGTTGGGAATAACTGCATCTGTACAAAAGGGTTTTACTTATTAATGCTCTATATTTTATTTGTTAATATTAAGTGGGTAATTGTAATGTTTGGGTTCGGCAAACTAGCATTTAGTTTTGAAATGGATTTGTTATTGAAAACACAAAATAGGTTGCTGGAAAAGCAAATTCAATAAATTTCAATGATAACAAGACATAGAAAAAATATATGGTGCTTTCCCTCTTCAGATGACTGAAAATTTATTTTCTTAAGTAATGTTGGTGCTCTTGGTATTTATTACGAATTATAAAAATAAGGAAAGAAAAGGAGCTTCACTGTCATTATTATTTTTTAAAATGCTTTTTTTTCAGTTTTTTGTTAATGGTTATCGTCAGAAGTTGACTGTTGCTTATAATTTAATATTTTTGTTTTACTTTTTTATATTTTAATATTTATTTGTTTTTATTTTAGTTTTTTGGTAATGTTATATTAAAACGGTTAGGTTATTAAAAATGAAATATCTCGAAAAGTACGACACTTACAGAAAAATCAATTACATACAATCACAGCTGTATAAAGCTTATTGCAAAAAAAAAAAACATTTTTTTCATAAATTAAATATCTCAAAAAGTACGACACTTACAGAAAAACCAATTACATATTTGGAATCAGCGTATAAAGCTTATTACAAATATAAAAAAATAAAAATAATAATAATCAAATTTAGCTCGAGCCGACGGGGGACAGAGGTAAACCTTTTCCATACCCCGTAGGGGAGGGGCGGAGGAACCCCCGCGCCACCCAAATACCAAAGAGCGGGGATTCCGGAGACCCTCCCGGAGGGGGAAATAGTCCCACCGTCGTTCCCCCGGAAGGCCGAGAGACCCCGACTCCTGCCATCTTTGCGGTTTACCCTTGGGTATTCCTTTAGTTAAAAAAAAACTAAAACTGACGGAGTCATAAAACAACTGGGTCCCTATATTTTTGAATCATGTCCATTACCACTTAAATTGATTGTTAGGATCATATACTAAAAATATATTAAAAAAACAAACAAAAAAAATTCAAAACTGAGATTTAAGTAAAACAGAAAAGGTTATATATATATATATATATATATATATATATATATATATATATATATATATATAAAAAGAAAAAAGAAGTAAATATATATATATATATATATATATATATATATATATATATATATATATATATATATATATATATATATATATATATATATATATATATATATATTTTTTATATATATAGTTTTATATATATATATATATATATATATATTTTATATATATATATATATATATATTTTATATATATATATATATATATATATATATATTCATATATATATATATATATTGTATATAGAAAAAGATATATATATATATATATAATATATATATATATATATATATATATATATATATATATATATATATATGTATAATGTACTTACTATATTAAAACATAAAAGGAATGGTGAAGCACAAAAAATGAAAATTGTTTTATTATCGAAAATAAATTAAATTCTATTTTTTAAAGCAGTATAATAACAAGGGTGTAAACCTTTCCGATGAAAATTTTCTTTCAGTCATGTAAAAGGTCCAAGGTCCAAATAAAATATATAAAATCAGCAAGCTACTACAGTGCAGGCCATTCTTTACTGATCCAGCCTTCGCTCATAGAAAAATTATGGTCGGCTTTCAGCGACGAATTTTGTGAGAAGCTCAAAAATTCATAAGCAGTGAATTAAAATACTATTAAATAATTTAATGAATAAAGAATGATTTTATCTTAAATAATATTATATAGTAGATATAAAAATAATAAAGAATTAGATAAAATAAACTTAATAAAGCTCAGAAATAAAGAAGAAAAACAATAACTAAATTATTTTAGTTGACCATAAAATTCCTTTAGATCTGAGAAAACCAAAATAAAAGCTGTAACTCAAATAAATGAAATGACCAAAAATTGGGTCGATAACAGGACAGAACTTTAGTTTTACAATGATTTAAAAAAATTTATATACTTAAAAATGGAGAAAAATAAACATTATATAAAAATAACGATCATCGGAAATAATACCTAAAAGTACTTCTTTAATTTATTATTATTATTATTATTATTATTATTATTATTATTATTATTATTATTATTATTATTATTATTATTATTATTATTATTATTATTATATATATATATATATATTTATATATACAGTATATTATTATTATTACAAAGAAAGAGTATAGCATAGTTGAAGGTTGTTATTATTGTTGTTACTGTTATGCATATTACATATTATTGGTTGGCTGGCTATTGTATATTGCTGCTGTTATTACATTAAGCTATATTATTATGAAGGTTGGTTATTACATACATATATATTTATATTATATATATTATTATTATTATTACATAGATGATAGAGTATATTATTATTATTATTATTATATTACATATATATATTATATATATATTAGTTGATTATTATTATTATATACATATTCCTTTAGTTTTTGCGCTATATTATTATTACTTATATATATATATATGTATATATGGGCGTAGGCAGGGGGGGAGGGGCACTTGCCTGGCGAAATAATAATTATGAACCTTATATGTTTGCCAGACGATGTTTTTAATGGTTTAGTAGTAGAAAAACTGAAAATAATACATTCGATAGATAATGAAGTAGTAATTACTAATTACCAACGTATTATATTATTTTTTCTAAAGTTTTAATGTGTTTTAGTTTCATATTGGCTTAAAGTCAACTAGCTTTGTGCTTTTATACAGCTGGATTCTTCTGACATTATTCTCCGCTAGAACTTTCAGTATGTCGATAGCATTTGGCGGCTGCCAAAGCTGCTAAATCAATCACGGAAGGAGTACCCGTTGATATTCAGCAGCAGACAACACATTAAAAAACAATTGCAGAAAATAAAAAAAATATTACAGCAATTTTGAAGACCATAATTTTATATATATATATATAAAATAGATTTTATAAAATATATATATATATATATATATATATATATATATATATATATATATATATATATATATATATATATATATATATATATATATATATATATCACTTAACCTTTGCCCCCCCTAAATGAAATCCCCTGTTATACGCTCCATATATATATATACTATACATATATATATATATTATATATTATTATTATATTATATATATATACATAGTTATTATTATTATTATATATATATATTATTATTATATATTATAATAGTTATATATATATATATTATATGTTATATATATATATTATATTATTTATTATTATTATTATTTCCATATATATAAATTATAGAGTATATATATATAATATATTATATACATATATATATTATTACATATACATATATATATATTACTATTATTGCTGATATACATGGTTGTTGTTATACAGTATGATATTTATTTGAGATATTGGCTATATTGGTTGGTTATATATATTATTATATTATTGTTGATGTTGTTGCTTTAGCCATATGTATGTGTTAGCATTATCTTTTATTATATATGTTCACATATATATTATATATATATATAGCATATATATATATATATAAGTTATTATATATATATATATATATATATATATATATGCTATATATATATATATATATATATATATATATATATATATATCAAAAAGCAAGCACGTCTGTAATTCCTAGTGCGCCTAGCGCCTTTGCGCTTATATTTTTGTCAACCTCAATGCGCCTAGCGCCTTTGCGCCTATATTTTTGTCAACCTCAATGCGCCTAGCGCCTATGCGCCTTTGCACCTCTGCGACTTTTCGCCGGCCGGTGCGTGTTCGCTAAATTTATTTACAAAGTAAACTTTAGTGCGATAACAAAAGCATGCTTTTATAAGGAAGAAAAACACATTTATTAATTTTTGTAATTAAAACATCGTAAACTAATATCTACACGTCCTCTTCCTCCTCCATGTCCTTGTGGTCCATGTTTTCCCCCAGGAGGTCCATATTTCCTTTGAGGAACACAAGTTCCTCAAAGTTTCCCTCATCTAAAGAGGACCTCTTGGCCCTTAGTATGTCCCCGCTTGTGCTGAAAAGCCTCTCTACAGCTGCAGAGCTGGGAAGGGGGGTATTATATTTAATAAATAGGTCTACAAAGACCTCCCTGTGCTGGTGGGGGAAAAGGGACCAGGCCAACTCGCCTTTAGAGGGCTCCCACTCCTCCATGGACTTCCTTAGGACGACCCTCACATATATATATATATATATATATATATATATATATATATATATATATATATATATATATATATATATATATATATATATATATATATATATATATATATATATATATATATATATATATATATATTTTCCACTCGGTTTTTAGAATGATACAAGTTAGCCATGTTTCTAAGTCTCCAACCTTTATGGGGTAAAAATGTATTCTTGTTCCTTTTCATAGGGGAGCGGCTATAGGGCGCGGAGAATCTCGTGCGCCTGGCGTTTAGTCCGCCTTTAAAAATTGTTGCGCCTTGCGCCTACGAATTCATAGTGCGCCAAAGGAGCAACGGCCAGCTCTTGATATATATATATTAATATATATATATATATGAAATATATATATATATATATATATATATATATATATATATATATATATATATATATATATATATATATATATATATATATATATATATATATATATAGGGGAAAGTATACAATAGACGAAAAAATGAGAAAAGAAATTAAGATACTTTTAAGAAAAGTATATTTAAAGAAAAATGTTGATAAATATGTATTAAATAAAAAATCCTCTTTTCAATTATTAAAAATTTGATTAAAATTAATAATTAATAAATTAAATTATATTGTTTATCTTACGTTTGGCAGCGCTCTGATTAAAACTCATTAAAACTCGGAGTGAATTCAGGGTAAATTTGAAGTTAGTAGTAGTTTTGACCGTAGAAGGGAAGGGTGTGTTTTTAATTTTTTTAAAAGAAAATGTTATGATACAATGTGTATGAAATATGTATTAATGATTACAAGCAAACAATGTAGTTCAATATTATTTATTCTTTTATAGATTGGTATAATTTTTGTAGAAAAATTTGTGTGATAGAAATATTAAATTCGAGAAAAAAATGACCTAACCTAACCTAACCTGACCTAACCTTACCTAACCTAACCTATCCTAACCTAACCTAATTTAACCTAACCTAACCCTAAAAGTGGTTTACCAAAAAAAAAAAAAAGTCATATTGTTATTTTAATATATATATATATATATATATATATATATATATATATATATATATATATATATATATATATATATATTATATATATATATATATATATATATATATATATATATATATATATATATATATATATATATATATATATATATATATATAAGTAATGTTTATAATTTGGTGCCATATTTTCTGTAAACAAATTGTCGTACAAGTTTGCTCGGCTCGCGGTGATTTTTTCGTTTATTCTATACCTTCACCATATATATATATATATATATATATATATAATGTTCTAATATTGATTATATGAGTGGCGCGTGTATATATATATATATATATATATATATGGCGGTATATATATTCTATGCTATATATATATATATGGTATGTATATATATCTCTCTCTCTCTATATATATATATATATATATATATATATATACAATATATATATATATATATATATATATATATATATATATATATATAGTTATTAGTTATATATATATATATATATATATATTATATATATATATATATATATATAAGACCAAATCACGTGACTGTCATCAACGCTTCGCTTTCGTATGCCCGCCGTCCATTTTACTGTATTACTTTTAAGAATTTGTTACAACATATCGTACAATCGCAGCTACAGTGATTACATTTATTTCCAGAAACTGAAGATCGAATTTCACCTCCTTCAATTGAGTCTACTCCTGGCACTTCGTCTTGTAGATATGAGAGGGAAGAAACTAGGCCTGCTTGCAATCAGCCACTTTTAGATCGTCCATCAGTAACGTCGGCTTCTCTCGGCAGTGATTCATCAAGAACTAATACCAGCTCTGACACAGAAAATAATGATGAAGAAAACCACCATGAGACGCCTGATGCTGCTCAGAATGCTGCTACGCAACAGCTTGGATGTTTCATCTGCCCCAACGAAAATGACACAATTGGAATTAAAAAGCTTTTATGAAGAAGCACCCTATTCAAGTTAGTGAAGGAAAAGGAGCTAAATTGTCATTTGACCCTTCAAAACTTTATTACCGACATTTACCGAATGGTGATAAAATTCACAGAAAATGGTTATCATATTCGATTCGGCTCAACAGAGTGCACTGCTCCAGCTGTATGGCTTTTGGAGGTAAAGATAATAGAGATTCTACATTTATTACCGGACATGACTCTTCTCCTAAGCATATTTATAAATCTGTTGAAATCCACGAAGACTCTCGTTATCATCAACTCTCAGCGAAGGCAGCTTTTCAAAGCCAAAAAGGTCATGATATTTCAACTCTTCTGACTAGTAACCAAACCAACAAGCGAGAAAGAGAAGTTCACACCAGAAGATTGGTTGTTCAACGTTTAATTGATAAAGTTTTGTTTATTGGAAAACAAGGCATTGCGTACAGAGGGGATAAAGCAGAAGGGGCTTATACACTTGACTCTACAGATAATCATGGTAATTTTCTCGAACTAATCATGTTAGTTGCAAATTATGATGTTATTTTACAAAATCATGTCAGAAAGTGTATTGAAGACAGAAAAAGTACAGAATGAAAATAATGATCAAAAGAAAAGACACTGGAAAGTTAACTAAAAGACCGACTGAACGAGGCTCTTTGTTGACATTTTTGTCAAAAACCTTTATCAACTTAAAGTAATTGGTTCGATGGGCAGTGATATCATTTTGAAAGACCTTCATAATAGCATAATATTCAGCGTGATGGTAGATAGTACTCAAGATGTAGCTGTTATGGACCAGTTGGCGATTTGCGTCCGCTATGTCTTTCAAGGAAAGATATATGAAAGACTTTTAGAAATAACAGTAGTCGATGATTCATCTGGATTGGCTTTGTACGAGCTTATAAAATCAAAATTAGCCAAATGTGGCATTGCAACATAAAATATTATTGCTT
Source organism: Trachelipus rathkii (assembly GCA_015478945.1). Lineage (NCBI taxonomy): Eukaryota > Metazoa > Arthropoda > Malacostraca > Isopoda > Trachelipodidae > Trachelipus > Trachelipus rathkii. Next base: position 8,288 of record JABUQX010095607.1, read on the forward strand.
GTTCATTTGACGGAGCTAACAATATGAAAGGTTGTTATAACGGTATACAAGCTCAATTCAAAAAGGAAAAGGAAGATCTTATTTACACTCACCGTATGGGACAAGTGCTGAACTAGGTAGTATCTGATTCAACAGTAACGTTGTTCTAAGCAGAAAACTTATTTGGATTGGTGGAAGAATCTGCTGGTTTTCTATATAAGCTCGTCTTATAAAAGAATGGCCGTATGGGAGAGGGAAACAAAAAGAAAACATATTGCACATGAAAAAATGCACAGGTTGCAAAAAATAGGATTCACAAGGTGGTGGAGCAAACATAAAGCTCTTTCTTCAATTATCGATGAGGGATTTTTAAGAAGTGAGGAAAGTGTAAACGCAGAGAAACTATTCAATTTTATTACCGTTTTAAAAGAAATATCAAATGGAAGTTTTGACTGCAAATCTAAATTCATGGCAAGAATTTTATGCAGTCAATGGTCCAAATTTGAAAACCTATTTATGTCTATTGTTTTATTAGATTTATTTCTTGTTATATCTCCCATTTCAAAATATTTACAAAGTAAAACCATTGACTATTCTACAGCCTGGAACTTGGTAGAGAAGCTGCTTCAACAAGTATAGGAGATAAAAGGAGTGATAAACACTTTCAGGCTCTGTATTCAAAAACAAAATATTATGCAAGTACAGTTAATAGCAAATTAGAAGATAACAGTATTGATGTAGAAGTAGAATTAGATTTCAAGGAAAAAAGAACTTCAAAGAAAAAGGTAATGCCTGGTGAAAAATCAATAGATGAAGCTCCTGGAATCTTAACTGCTCAAAACTATAAATTGGTCTTTTTCAGTGTTTTAGATTGTGCCAGGACAAGTATCGAAGAAAGATTTAGTCCAAACAAAGAAATTTTAGAAGATTGTTCCTGGTTAGACCCAAAGAAATTTAATGAAATCGTAATGCTTGATAGTTTTCCTACGGAAGTCCTTTGTAGTATTTCTAAACTTTATAAAGTTGAAAGAAGTCAGTTATTGATAGAGCTGAAACAGTTTGCAGATCAGTATGAAAGTTTTACAATGGCTGAAAAACTAACATTAAAAGAAAACAAGACAATCTAAATAGAGCTGAAGAAATCTATGAATTTGGCGATGTAGAATCTGAATTTGAAGAAGACGAAAATCTTTATGGTTACTGCTCTGACAATAAACAATGTTTTCGGTGTTTATCATGCGCCTTTTTTGTTGTTTTTGAACTCTCACAATCTGGATTGTTTACCAACCTATATGTAGTTTACAAATTTGTACTAACCATACCTTGTACACAAGTCACCTGTGAAGGGGTATTTTCTAAACTTAAAATAGTTAAGAATCGACTTAGATCTACTTTAAGCCAAGACCTTATGTTTAATCTTCTTTTCATGAATGTAGAAAGAGACTTATTTTATAACTTGGATAAAGATGTTATTATAGATGAATTAGCCAGGACCAGTGAAGAACTGGCCAAAAAGCTGTTAGGTTAGTAAACAACCTTTCACTATCATATAAACTTTCTTAGTTTGTTGTGTCTGTACTCTGTACCAAGGTATTGTAGAGCCATTTTTCTTTTTATTATAAAATATATTCTACAATTTGTAACAATTAAATCACAATTAAAAAGGACAATGTTTTCCTTTTCAATATGCTTGGTTTTTTATTACCGTTGTGACTTGTGTTCCTTTTTAATATT
>JABUQX010095607.1:20000-50827 GCA_015478945.1 Trachelipus rathkii
ATTACCTGTATTAATGTATAGTAGTGAAACTATGGTCTGGGATAAGAAGTATAGATCTAATGTACAATGTGTTCAGATGGACAATCTTAGAGGTGTGTTAGGTGTGAGAAAAATTAATAAAATGAGGAATGAACGCATTAGGAAGTTGTGTGGTGTGAAGAAAGGAGTAAATGAGAGAATAAATGAAAGTACATTGAGATGGTTTAGTCATGTGGAAAAGATGGTTAAGCGGATATATAGTGGTGGGTGTGTGGAAATCGACCGGCTGGGAGGCCGAAAAAAATGTAAATTGAGTCAGTAAAGGAAGGCCTGGAGGAGAGGAATGTGAGCTTGATAGAGGCGAGAGGAAAGGTGTATATAGGGTGAATGGCGAGGGTTTTGTGAGGGATTTATGGTTAGTTGCCCACCTGGGCCAAGGCGTGAACCCTGCATCGACGATTTGCCATAGTGAGGGTCTGTCGTGGTCCCGTAAAGCTCTAGAGTGGATTTTTTTTTGACTGAGATGAGTTCTCACTAAAAGGTATAAAGGGGGCGATGAGGATGGGATTTCTTTTCGACTAGCGTCATATTCTTCTACTAATTTTGTTTCCGGTGCATGATACGCACCTTACCCCTAGTCTTGGAGAAAGTTGGAAGATGATGATTATATATATATATATATATATATATATATATATATATATATATATATATATATATAACAATATATATATATATATATATATATATGCTCTCTTCTTTATATATATATATATAGCAATAACATATGTAACCACATATATATATATATAATATAATAATAACCATATATATATATATATATATATAATATATATATATATATATATATATATATATATATATATATATATATATATATATATATATATAACTGCCTATATATAAATATATATATATATATATATATATATATATATATATATACATATATATATATATTTTCTATATATATATATATATATATATATATCTTACTATATATATATATATAATTACTATTTATATTTCTGTTGATATTGCGTTTTTTTTTTTTCTTCTCATATTCTCCAGATATATAAAAGGTCTTATTCGCCCCTGTATGGAATACTGTTCCCCCATTTGGGGTGGGTTCCAACCTCCTTTTGGATAGAGTTGAAACTAAGGCTGAGGCTTATAAACTGTCCCCATATAAGACTCCCATGACCCTCTTTCTCTGCGTCGTGACGTCTGCGCCCTATCTCTTTTCTATAGGTATTACAATGGCAGGTGCTCGAGTGAATTGACTTCTCGCATTCCTCCACCACTGCGTGCCCTCATGTACAACAGGAGGTGCCTTGTTCTCTCATGAATATTGCGTGAATATTGGAGACTCAAGGATCACTCGTTGTGATACCTCTTCTTTCCAACCACATCTGTTTTGTGGAACTCCCTTCCATCTTTTATTTTCCCCGCTATATTCAATCCCTCTGTTTAAATCCCGCGTGTCTGCGCCCACCTGAAGGAATTGCGTTAGGCAAGGGACAGGATGTGAGTTTACTTTCCATTTATTTTTAATGTTTTTCTTTATGTAATTTTTATTTATTTATTTTTTGGCCCCCTCCGTTTGAAAAGGGCATTGCCCGTGAGTGGTGGTATCATGTAAAATATATATATATATATATATATATATATATACTATATATATATATATATATATATATATATATATATATATATATATATATATATATATATATACTATGATATATACTATATATATATATTGGCTTTGATAACAACATTAAAGTCTATTGTCACTTGCTTTCTCCGATAATTCGTTTACTAAACAAATTTATTGCTTATCTCTATACTGAAAAAATAGCTTTATTAAATTTCCCTAAAATCTCCTGTTAAAAGTATTAACCTTTCACAGTAGTGATGTGTATCTCAATTCTCAACCTTGTATAGAGTGTGTGAAATATATAAAGGGTAATTCTATTAATAGTGAAGTCAATGACTTTTTGAATTACCACCTCTTCCACTGTCGCTGACCCTCCCCTCCAATATTTGAGTGCCTTTGCTGCATCACTATCTTTAATATGGGGACTAGCCAAAATGGTCGACAGAGAAAATGTTCGACAGAGAAAATTGTCGACACATCATAAAAAAAAATTCCGTACAGCCAAGCCGCATCCAGTTGGGTGGGTTAGGATTAGATTGGGATTGGGATTAGTTGGGTTGATTAGGTTAGATTGGGTTAGGTTAGGTTAGGTTGGGTTGGGGTGGGTTTGGGTTAGGTTAGGTTGGGTTAAGTTAGGATTAGGTTGGGTTAAGGTTGGGTTAGGTTAGGTTAGGTTAGGTTAAGTTAGGTTAGGTTAGGTTAGGTTAGGTTAGGTTAGGTTAGGTTAGGTTAGGTTAGGTTAGGTTAGGTTAGGTTAGGATAGGTTCAGGTTAGAGTTTAGGTTAGGTTGGAGTTAAATTTAGGTTAGGTTAAGTTAGATTAGGTTAGGTTAAGTTAGGTTAAGTTAGGTTAAGTTAGGTTAGGCTAGGTTAGGTTAGGTTAACTTAAGTTTTGTTGGATTCGTTAAAAAAAACTCTAAATAACCAGATTTTTTCCACAAATGTGGACTTTTTGACCTGTAGATCATTTCCCAGTCGACCATTTGATGCTAACTTTATTACTATTAAAGATACTTCAAATTACACAGCAACGCACTTTTTAATTTTCTAATTTCAATTCTCATCCTTTCTCTGATCTCAATATAAATATCCTACTCACTCTTAAGCGTATTCTAATGTTAAAGTTTTGAATAGAACACACTTCCATCTTTTAATTTTTCTACTCCTTTCACTTCTCATAGTTTCACACCACATACGAGTACGTAGCAGAATATTCTGGTCTTTGATTTGGTTCTGATTTGGATTTTGATTATATATATATATATATATATATATAAATATATATATATTTGCCATTTATATATATATAGCATGGCATCTCTCTATCCCACTCCTCCCTCCTCTTACTACTTATGTATATATATATATATATATATATATATATTATATATATATACCGTATATGCCCTTCCATATATACTCTAACTCTCTACTACACTGTATATATATATTTATATATATCTGTACGCTTAATAACACCCAACATATCATATGCATATGCTGTATATATACTGCTGCAGCATATATGCTCCCTTCCTTCCCTTCTTATATGCACATGTATGATTTGCTTTACATCACATCTATCTATCATCATCACCATCTACATCTGTTTATGCATCTGTCTGACACGGCAGACGATCTATCTACTCTCTTTCTATCTATCTCTCTTCCTATCTATATATATATATATATATATATATATATATATATATACCCTCATATATATATATACATAACCATATATTTACCTGTGCTATGTATATATATATATGCATATATATATATATATATGCTGCTGCTATACAACCCAGCATGTGTGGCTGTATGTATATACTCAACCCAATAACTGTAATAATATGTAATAGTAATATATATATATATGTTGCTAATATATAATATAATATATATATGTAATATATACTTTATATATATATATATATATATATATATATATATATAATATAAATAATAATAATAACTAAATATATATATATATATATATATAGATTAAATATAATAATATATATATATATATATATATAATATATATAATATATATATAATATATAATAATATATATATATATATATATATATATGTATTTATGTATAACAACTTAATATAATAACATATGTATATCATATAATATAGCCAATAATATGTATATATATATATATATATATATATATATAATAATAATATATATATGTATATATATATATATATATATATATACCACTAAACAAAGAACTATTACGGAAAGGTAGAACAGCTATTCACATATTTTTAAAAAAATAAACACCTATAATATATATATATATATGTAGCCAACCCAGCCAGCCCATATATACTATCTATCTATCTATCTATCTATCATCTATCTGTCTATCTATCTACATCTATCTATCTATCTGTCTATCTGTCTATATATATATAATAATAATATATATATATGTAATAATAATATATATATATATATATATATATATATATATATATAACTAATAATATATATTAATATATATATATATATATAAGTAACCATATCGCATAGACTTCTCTCCGCCTTATATATATATATATATACTATACGCATAGCAGCATATGTATACCATACGCCTCTTATAACGCCATAACATATATATATATATATATATATATATATATATATATATATATGAACCTATATTACTTTCATCTAAATAGCGAAAGTCTCACATGAAATAAAAAGATTCTGTTATAATTAAATCTACGGTCATATTTTGACGGTTTTCGACTTTTATTCAACCGTTCCATTTTTCAATATATATATATATATATATATATATATATATATATATATATATATATATATATATAATATATATATATATATATATTATATATATATATATATATATAACATAATATATATATATTTTTCTCACGAGCCGGGTCTATTTTGCAACATCATTTTCATTCAATTGCAAAGATACCTTTTTCATTAAAAATAGTTAAATAATTTTTAATTCAAATGCTCAAGCAATTCTCTCATTTTCGAAATTTTCAAACCCACGTGTTCGATACAATAACAAACCGCCCGAAAAGCCAACAATTTTATTTTCAATATTTTTGTTTTTTTTATTTTTCTAACCCAATTTTTATTAGATTTTCTTCCTTCATATACCGTTTTGTTCGTTACATAAAAACACATTCATTAAACTTATTCTTTAAGAAATCAAACGATCTCTAAAAGAAAATTAAAATTTGATGAATCCAGTGTTGAAATTGAGAAAGCCATTCTTAATGCTCTTCCAGCCACGTTTTCATCATAAAAGTAATTTCATTAATAAAGATGTTTATAGTGCAAATTTTAATTGACAAAACTTTTCACTAATTTAATTTCGATATTTTAAATTACTACATTTACAGTTTTAAAGGAATTAGAAAAATTACTAATAATTTTTTTTTATGGCTGGCTTCGGAGATTTTTTTTTTAAGCCAACATTTCATTCTTAGCAAATTAGTTTTTTTTACGCTAGTAAATCAATTTTTATTTTTCCAGCGTAAATCACACATCATTTTGTTTGTCTTTTTATAACGGACATTTTGAGATGAACATTTCAACTTTTCTTCAAGTTTTTCTTGATCTTCGAAAAATACCCGAAGTAAGGTTTTCATTATCTAAATAATGCATTTTCAGCCAGCATTTATCTGGGCTTGACTTTTTCACGTCATGTTCCAATATTTATAAAACCAAAAATGTTACAACTGTTTCGAATTAAAATCTTTTTGAAATAACAATAAACGTTTATATTTTTAATGGATTTAACTTTGAACCAAGTACAAAATATTTTTTTATTAATCCTTACCGCCTATCAATTTCTGATTTATTTAAAAAGAGTTTAACTCGGAGCATTCATTGAAATTCAAACCGTTTTTCGATTCATACCCCAATCAGCCGATACCAGCCAGTCGGTTTCTGGAAGTGATCTGTGGAAGGTTGTTTGATTTCGTGCATGGAATTATTGTGAAATTGCTAAAATTTGGGAGGAATAAAGTGAAAAAAAAATTATCATTTTCAATTTTTTTTTGTGCTATAAATAAAATATTTACAGTGTTGTGCCGGTCATTTTTTTATACCGAGTTAATTTTTGGTAAGCAATTCTTATTTTTTTTCTTATTTTGCACGAATAATATTAACAAGTGCACGTGCTTCTTAGACCTAACATACGCTAGAGAAAAGCCTGAATAATAAAAATGATAATTATAATAATGAACAATGGTAATAAGATTCATATTAAAAATATTAATAAAGAAAATAATAATAATAATAATAATAATAATAATAATAATAATAATAATAATAATAATATTTATATAAAAAAAAATATAATAACAATAATAATTAATATAATAATAATAATAATAATAATAATAATAATAATAATAATAATAATAATAATAATAATAATAATAATAATAATAATAATAATAATATAATAATAATAATTTTTTAATAACAATTATAATAATAACTATATAAATAATTATAATAATAATAAAAATATTTGTATTAAAAATAATATTAATAAAAATATTAACAATAATAATTTTTTTAATAGTAATAAGAATTATGAAAATTTTAATAATAATTAGAATACCATATAATAATCTTTTAATAAGGTTATATCACAAAAACTAAATATTCTTATTTATATGAAATAATAATCATAGTTATACTAAAATTACTATTGATAATAATAATAATTAAAATATAATTATGATAATAATGATTGTAAAAATAATAATCATAATAAAGTATAATTATAATAATTTTGATAATAGTAGTAAACATCAATAATAATATTACTTATAAAAATATTTTTCATAATGATTATAATAAGAAAATAATTGTAATTTTAATAACAACTATAATAAATAACATAACTATAATATTAATAGTAGTAATAATTATTATTATGATTTTTTTTATTTCTTTCTTTGCCGCACTGTATATTTTAGAGCTAACTTTACCGCATTTTTTTAACAACCACCTGATCCTCATTTTCACTGTAGATTTTAGAGCTAACTTTATCGCATTTTTTTAACAACCACCTTTTCCTCATTTTCACTGTAGATTTTAGAGCTAACTTTATCGTAATTTATTTTAAGTTGCACTTTGTTTTTCATTCTTACGCTGTACGGTATTTTAGAGCTACCTTTAGCGCATTTTTTAACAACCACCTTTTCCTCATTTTCACTGTAGATTTTAGAGCTAACTTTATCGTAATTTATTTTAAGTTGCACTTTGTTTTTCATTCTTACGCTGTACGGTATTTTAGAGCTACCTTTAGCGCATTTTTTTAACAACCACCTTTTCCTTATTTTACCATTTTAACATAGCCTTAAAACTCGGCATGCATCAATTATGTTTTGTTTATTTGGATATATTTATTTTAAATTTTTATTAATGTTTCATAATTTTGAAAAAAAGATGATTTTTATTAATCTTTTTATTATTACTTCACGCCTTGGGGTCACTTATTTATGTATTTTATTTTATTTTATTTTTCACCAGGCGTGGTGTATAGGGATAAATTCCCACTTCTGATATAGATGCGAAATAAACACGTTGTACTTACAAGAGCTTGAATTATTTTATCCTACAAAAAAAATAGGAGAAAAAGTGGCGCGTCTGCCATTCCTGACTTTACATAACGCCATTTTAAATTCGGTACAAGAGCGATAGGTGAAGTTCGCATTTACGGTACGTGAAACATTCTTTATTTTTAACTTGCACTTGCACATTCATTTTATAATTTACCGGAGAATACGGTAGACATCTCCAAACATACAGCCACAAAATTACAGGCAATTCATTATTATAACGATTGCCCCGTTCTCCATTAAAAAGACCATCACAAGATAGTAAGTGATGCCAGTCTTAACTTCTCCGTCCGGAAACATTCTATATGACGAAGAAAACATCTCCAAATCATAAAATGCAATTAAGGCATTTCCAGAAGACTGAGTGTAGTCCTCATCAGTCTCCTTCCTTCGAGCCAAACCATACCGCTCAAACCTCATATTACAATAGGAGAAGAGCCCTAACTTACTCTTCTCATTCTTATGGAAGATTTCCATACAATCAGGGTCCACCTGACGACTTCAATTTTTACGATTGGAACTCCAATTACCAAAATAAACGAAGAGCCAAGACAATCTTCACTCATTTTTCCAATCATGATGATTCCTCCCGACAGTGGAGAATTCCCCAACCCTTAAGCAGTTATTGCACCGGTGATCGCCCGAGAGCTCACCAACAATTTCTTCACCAGGCTCACCGACAAGGTCAAGCCCCAAACTATCACAACTATGGAGGAAATCGGAGAGCACCTGACGCTCTCATGCCTCCCCAATTGAGAAATTTTGAGAACTCCTTTGACAATTCGGAAGTCACGGGATCATTTTTAGAAAAGAGTGACCAGAGCAAGTCCAATTCTGACTCCCTCCAACGAACCAGTGATTTCCCTAGTGTTTCTCAACTAATGTTCTCTCCTCCACCTCCTTCCTCCTTTAATAATTGCAGTAAAATTTGTGACGACTCATCCTCCGAGTCTAGTGAAAGAGCAGAATTAATTAATTTTGAAAAATATAGTGAAAATTTAAGATTAAAGCCTAGTGTTAAATTAGATATCATAAAAATAAATAAGCAAATTATTAAATTTTTTAAATTAGGCAATTTCAATAAAAGTGTACACACCATAAGAGATGATAAGAATTCTCAAAAACACACTACGTTAGGCACACTAAATATAAAGAATTTTGTTCCGGATAATGCGAATATCCGAGGTTGTACCAATGTTGACATTGGTACTAACTTACTTAGCTTGCAAACAAATTTAGCATTGATACAAAGGTAAATGGGCAACAAACCCATATTAAAAATTATGATGATATTGTACATAAATGTGAAAACGGTGATGGCACCCACATTTATCCTTCCAAAACTTTTGATAGTTGGGCTAATGACCGATTAGCCCAACACGAAAATGTTAAACAGATTGTGGGCAATAATATAAATTATAATTTTAGGGAAAAACAGAGGGTTAACACTAATCCTAACACTTGTTCTGATACAAAAAACACAGGTGTATTAAATGATGTAAATTATAATTTTAGGGAAAAACAGAGGGTTAACACTAATCCTAACACTTGTTCTGATACAAAAAACACATGTATTTTAAATAATGTTTTTCCTACACCATCTCCTCTCCCACATTCAGTAGATAGTATTCCTACTATGCTTACCTTACCTCCGCAACCTATGCCTAACACTCTACCTAACATCCTACCTATTCCTAACCCTATACCTAACACTCTACCTACTCTAACCTTATACCCTAACACATCCTACATACTCTAACCATATGCCTAACATCACCCTACTCCACCAATGTGGCTGATATACCACCTAACATCTACTCTAACATATACCTAACATCCACTACCTACTCCTACCAATTTGCCTAATCCTATGACTGGCTTACATCCAACCTATAACCCACCTGGCACCTAAAATCCTGCCTGCTCTAAACCTATGCTAACACTCTATTAACTTCACTGCCACTAGTCCCTACCACTTTATCTGTTTACTACCATACTTTACTCCTTTGCTATTGCTAACGCTTATGTTACTCCTATAGCAGCTACTCTACCACTATGACTAACCCTTTATGGAGATTTACTTCCCTTTAAACTGGCTACTCCTTACACTATGCCTAACCTTGTGTTCACTACTCCATAACTATACCTAACACTATACTTTAACTCTATATATTTTTACTGTAACTAGGCCTAACAGCTTCCAAAATACTTTATACCTACGCCTAACAACTTCCAAAATGTTATACCTACGCCTAACAACTGAATGCTTTACACTCTCTAACAGCTTCAAAGGTTATGCCTAATAACTTAAGAGCAGCTTCAACATGCATTCTTCACCTACGCCTGGCAGCTTCCAAAATCTTTCACCTACGCCTAACAAATTTCAAAATAACTATGGCTAGCCTAACGCAGTTCTCAAAGGGCGGAAATACTAGCTGCCTAGCTTCAACAATTTTCCAAATTTTATGCCTAACCATTTTGAGAAATACTTTGTACAATCATAATTCTGGCGTGTTTGGCAAATACGAAATTGCTATGCCTAACCCCCAACCTATGCCTAACATTAGTAGTTATACACCTAATCCTAACAATCCTACTACTACTACTACTACTACTACTACTACTACTGCTACCACTATTACTAGTCCTTCCTATCAAAGTTCTCAACCTCTACTAATTCCATCAGATATTACTTTATCTTCCGCTTTTACTAATGATAGCCAAATCCTATTAAATAATGCCCACAAAGCAAATCCGCTAATAGGACCCGCGTATATTTTAAAAGCGAATATAAATTACAAAAACTACATATTAGAAGACAGAGAATTTATTTTAGATAGCGGTAGTAACAGTAGCCTCTGCAGGTACTCTTTCATTTGTGAAATGGAAGAGACATTTAAAATAGACATACCATTAAAACCCACAGAAATTACACTACGTTCTATCACGGGTTCAGAATTTTACCAAATGGGTACAATTATTTTTGACTTAACTTTACACGGGGAAACCATACCAGTTAACTTTATAGTCATATGTGACAATCTTTGTGGTTTTAGTACACCTTTCTTACTAGGTACCAATTTCCTAAATAACCCAAGAATAAACTTACAAACAAAACAAAATACAATTGAAGTAACAACAAATAACCTTCCTATCCCCATACCACTTACCCACCAATACCCTACCAAAAAGAAATCCCCCAGCATACATGCTAAACATACAGAGGTAAACCATACAGAGACTATGCCCCTCTACTCCGACGACATTTCTACTCCTAACAATCTTTTAATTGATACTGACGTTTCCTATAATTTATCTACTTTAGAAGACACAGAAATAGCTCCTTATTCTAAATACACTCTTTCTGTTAAAGCTTCTTCCCCCGCTCATACTTCTCCTCCTGACAATTTTATTCTGTCCACAGAGAACACCTATATCAGCAACTTTCTTTTTGCTGGTAGTGTACTGAGTTCGGCCTCCGACGGCCAAGTTCTCCTGGACATAATAAATATGAGCGCTTCTTCACAATTCCTTCCTCAAAATACCGTCCTAACCAGGGCTAATCCTATCATAGTTCTTGACGAACCCCTCCAAACGTCCAATGTAAATTTGGCAACTTCTTCCAAAGGCTTAACTCCAACTCAACTTAGAAATACTTTCAAAAAACTCGTCCAGGAATCTTTCAAAAACAATGAAGATTGCTGTACCACATTACAAGATCCAGATCAGTTAGAAAAGTTAATTGATCTGTTGATGACCTACAGAGATGTAATAGCCTTAGAAGATGATGAAGTCCCCATTTGTCCTTTAACTAAATTTTCCATACAACTTAAAGAAAACGCTCCAAAGGTACTGTACCGACCACAGTACCGCCTCCCCCATAAATACTTGACCCAGATAGACGATTGGGTCAAATCCGCCCAACAAAAAGGGTACATCCGTCCAATAAGTAGTCCCCATTCGAGCCCTCTGCTCGTCATTCCAAAGAAAAACTCCTCAACTCCAAGAATTGTGGCCGATTACAGGCACATTAACGCACATACGGTGTTAGACCGCTTCCCCCTGCCTTGTATTGCTGACATCCTCACTCTCTACGCTGGAAAAATCCAAAATTTTCAGCAGTCTCGATCTTCTCGACGCTTACCATTGTCTGGAAATCGAGGAAGAGACACAACCGCTACTAGCCTTCCGCACTCCGCGAGGTCAGTATGCACCTACAAGACTCAATTTTGGTTTGTCCAATGCACCCCCAGTGTTCGCAAGGACAATGGAAATGGTGTTGTCCCACCTCCTAGGTGACGCATGCAGAGTCTTCTTGGACGATGTCTTAATACTTGGGGAAACATTAAAAGAACATTTCGGTAACTTAGAAAAGGTTTTCCAATCTTTTAGAAAAATAAGATGAAGATCAAACTTGCTAAATGTAAGTTTCTCCGAAACAGCCTCCTTTTTCTGGGTTTTAAAATTTCCCAAGACGGAATCTCCCCTGACCCCATAAAACTCCAGACTCTTACTACTTTCAAACCTCCTACTAACGTAGCAGAAACAAGATCCTTGCTTGGTTTCCTGAACTACTTTAATCACTTGATAGACTCCTACTCCGTCCTTGCCAAACCAATAACAAAATTGCTACAAAAGAATGCAACATTTTTCTGGGGACCGGAGCAACAAAGAGCTTTTCTTATCTTAAAAGATAAGTTGTTACTCCAACCCCAATTAAGATTCCCTGATTACTCCAAGGAATTTTATATCAACACTGATGCCTCTAACCTAGGGCTCGGTGCTGTCCTATACCAATTAGACGAGAATGGCAAAGAAAAGCCATTATCCTTCATCTCCAGAGCACTAAATAAATCCGAAGCTAACTACAAAACTATCGAACAAGAAGCATTGGCCATAGTCTTTGCTTTGCAAAAGTTCAAAAATACGGTATTCGGTTATCCGCTTACAATTATCACGGATAACCAACCGTTGATTCACCTCATACGTCATAAACAACTTACAGGACGTTTAGAAAGATGGAATTTATTCATAGCCCACTTTAATCCAACAATTATTTACAAACAAGGCAAACTAAATATTATTCCTGACTATTTAAGTAGAAATCCTCCTCCTCCTTGTTCTTATTCTTTTGCACAAAATACCGTACTCCTTACTGGAACTATCCCTTTGACTAAAGAAAATATTGTAAATGAACAAAAGACATGTAAACGCCTTAAAACCCTCTATGAATATGCAAAACCCATCATCTCTCATAACAAACCTCTTTCCGAACAAGACACTCTTGCTGACACTTACCCCCATGTTCTAATCGATGACATTTTGCATTATGCAACACAGTCTGGACGTTTCCTTATCCAAGTACCAGACACATTAATCCACTCCGTCATCGAACACTCCCATGCTTCCTTAGCAGCGGGACACTGCGGAACGCAGAGAACCGAATTTAGAATTCGAGAACGTTACATTTTCCCCAAATTACATACACTTACAAATGATTATTGTACTACATGTCCTTCCTGCCAAAACATTAAAGGTAATACCCCAAAAACGCCCCCATAAAAGCATACCCCCTCCCCTATAAACCCTCCTCCAGAATCCACTATACATTTTAGGACCTTTACCACAATGCAAAATTACACAATGTAAATATATCCTTTGCATGAAAGACTCTCTTACTAGGTATGTTGAACTTGTCCCCCTAAAACAACATACTACCAAAGACATTGCACAGGCTATCCTAGAGAGGGTAATCTGTCGCCATTCTACTCCAGAGGTAATTATTTCCGATCGAGCACCGGAACTAACCTCCCAACTTTTTAAAGAGATATGTGCCCAATGGCGAATTAAGGCAGTTAACATAGTTGTGCGACACGCCCAGAGTAATGCATTGGTTGAAAAAGAAAATCATAAGATAAGCAATTATCTACGACACTATGTCAACACCAATCATAATGACTGGGGTCAATACATTCCATTCACACAAACTGCCATAAATTCAACCTACCATTCCGCCATTGGTACTTCCCCACACTTCCTCCTTTACACTTACAATAAACGACTTCCTTGGGACCTTCCAAACTATTCCTCCCCTTTTACTTCTACACAACCACCCCGTAAGTACATAAATGATTATGTTGATGAAATAGCCGAGCGAGCCCACTTAATTAGAGACCAAGCTCGTGAACATTTACAAGCAGAAACAGAAAAGCAAATCCTAAAACAACTACCAAAATCTGGGGCTATCCAAATGAAAATAGGCGACTTAGTTCACATCTTGAACGTCCTAAAGCCTAAACAAACCCCCAAACTTGCCCAAAAATGGACAGGTCCTTATAGAATCCTACAGTTTGTTCCTTATAACAAACTGTTACTCCAATGTCTAAATTCCTCAAAATCTTTCATTGTCCACAGGGATAACGTAAAAATATCTAAAGTTACAAATAATTTCCAACCCCTTCCCCAACAACAACCCTACGGCGACCTACATACTCCAAAACAAATTCAACGAATTACAATTCCCCAACAACCCATACGAAACATACCACATACCATATACGCTCCACCAAACACAATATTCCCTACACAAACCCAACAACGACCACAAAGTCAACCACCGACTACACCAACAACTCCTTTACACATTCCTTCCTTACACCGACAAAATTTACAACAAAGACAGTTATTCCCACATGAAGAAACTGCATCCCCAGAACAAATTTCTCCAACACCATACAGACCTCCTTTGCTACAAAGACAACAATTACCACCGGAAGAACCCACTTCCCATGAAGCATCCTCCCATGCACATATAAGATCACCTATGAAAAATTTCCAAATCTTACCTTCCCCTCCAAAATTACAACCTTTACAAAGACTTACATCACCACCACCACCAATCCTTCCTAGATTTTCTTTAGACGAACCTCCAACCTTACCCCCTAGAGCTCCTTCTCAAGAAACAGTCCAACCACAACCCACTACTTTAGCAGAAATATCTCCCCCCACCCCTCCAGACACCAGGGTGAATGATCCATCCTACAGACCTTCCTTAACATTCCGAAATCCTGACATACCACACCCCATGCAATTACGAAACAGACAACAACCTGCTACTATTATGAGAGGACAAAGAGAATATATTTTACCTCCTAAACAAACTTTTCCTGCAGGCAGAGGTCATCCACCTCCACGACCTCCCCCACCAACTTAAAAATTTTCTTTCCTTTTTCTCCCCCAGGGGAACATCACATATTTGTAAACATATGTGAAAAATAATAACATCTTTGAAACAAACACCATCAAAGACATTATTTTCAAGAAACTATCTCCAACATTTCTAAAGATGCAAATTAAACATTAAAACCAGAAAATTTTTAAAAGACAAAGAAACATTAATTAAAAACTTTATGAACCAGTTAAATTATAACTTAAATACCAACAACATAATCGGTTTAATAGTTTTTATCTATTTTGTAACTTAAGGAATATTAACCACAATCAAGTTCAATACTTTTAACTTATTTTATAACTTAAATACCAACAACATAATCGGTTTAACAGTTTTCATCTATTTTGTAACTTAAATAGTAACAACATAATCAAGTTCAATATTTTTCATTTATTTTATAACTTAAATACTAACAACATAATCACCCCAAAAAGAAATTTATCATAACATAACCTTTGAAACTGCATTCCCAAATCTCAATTCTCACATTCATTCGATACTTTAAAACTAACACTATCCTTATCCAAATTTAAAATTTCATTTACATCGATCCCAGTACTCTAACATCGAAAATAAGATAATTCATTTGTAAAGCATATTCTTTTTTTTTTCCACGAGCCGGGTCTATTTTGCAACATCATTTTCATTCAATTGCAAAGATACCTTTTTCATTAAAAATAGTTAAATAATTTTTAATTCAAATGCTCAAATTCTCTCATTTTCGATTTTTCAAATCCACGTGTTCGATACAATAACAAACCGCCCGAAAAGCCAACAATTCTATTTTCAATATTTTTGTTTTTTTATTTTTTTAACCCAATTTTTATTAGATTTTCTTCATTTATATACCGTTTTGTTCGTTATATAAAAACACATTCATTAAACTTATTCTTTAAGAAATCAAACGAACTCTAAAAGAAAATTAAAATTTGATGAATCCAGTGTTGAAGTTGAGAAAGCCATTCTTAAGGCTCTTCCAGCCACGTTTTCATAATAAAAGTAATTTCATTAAAATATCGATGTTTATAGTGCAAATTTTAATTGACAAAACTTTTCACTAATTTAATTTCGATATTTTAAATTACTACATTTACAGTTTTAAAGGAATTAGAAAAATTACTAATTATTTTTTTTATGGCTGGCTTCGGAGATCTTTTTTTTTTCAAGCCAACATTTCATTCTTAGCAAATTAGTTTTTTTTACGCTAGTAAATCAATTTTTATTTTTCCAGCGTAAATCATATATCATTTTGTTTGTCTTTTTATAACGGACATTTTGAGATGAATATTTCAACTTTTCTTCAAGTTTTTCTTGATCTTCGAAAAATCACGAAGTAAGGTTTTCATTATCTAAATAATGCATTTTCAGCCAGCAGCTATCTTGGTTTGACTTTTCATAAGTCATGTTCCAATATTTATAAAACCAAAAATGTTACAACTGTTTCGAATTAAAATCTTTTTGAAATAACAATAAACGTTTATATTTTTTTAATGGATTTAACTTTGAACCAAGTACAAAATATTTTTTTATTAATCCTTACCGCCTATCAATTTCTGATTTATTTAAAAAGAGTTTAACTCGGAGCATTCATTGAAATTCAAACCGTTTTTCGATTCATACCCCAATCAGCCGATACCAGCCAGTCGGTTTCTGGAAGTGATCTGTGGAAGGTTGTTTGATTTCGTGCATGGAATTATTGTGAAATTGCTAAAATTTGGGAGGAATAAAGTGAAAAAAAATTATTTTCAATTTTTTTTTTTTTTTTGTGCTATAAATAAAATATTTACAGTGTTGTGCCGGTCAATTTTTTTTATACCGAGTTAATTTTTGGTAAGCAATTCTTATTTTTTTTCTTATTTTGCACGAATAATATTAACAAGTGCACGTGCTTCTTAGACCTAACATACGCTAGAGAAAAGCCTGAATAATAAAAATGATAATTATAATAATGATTATAATAGCAATGGTAATAAAATTCATATTAAAAATATTAATAAAAATAATAATAATAATAATAATTAATAATAATAATAATAATATAATAATAATAAAATATTAATAATAATATTTAATATTTATATTAAAATTTAGATTAAAAAAAAAAAAATTAACAATAATAATAATAATAATAATAATAATAATAATAATAATAATAATAATAATAATAATAATAATAATAATAATAATAATAATAATAATAATAATAATAATAATAATTTTAATAACAATTATAATAATAACTATATAAATAATTATAATAATAATAAAAATATTTGTATTAAAAATAATATTAATAAAAATATTAACAATAATAATTTTTTTAATAGTAATAAGAATTATGAAAATTTTAATAATAATTAGAATACCTATAATAATCATAATAAGAGTTATAATAAAAATAATAATATTTATATGAAATAATAATCATAATTATATTAAATTACTATTGATAATAATAATAATTAAAATATAATTATGATAATAATGATTGTAAAAATAATAATCATAATAAAGTATAATTATAATAATTTTGATAATAGTAGTAAACATCAATAATAATATTACTTATAAAAATATTTTTCATAATGATTATAATAAGAAAATAATTGTAATTTTAATAACAACTATAATAAATAACATAACTATAATATTAATAGTAGTAATAATTATTATTATGATTTTTTTTTTTTTTTTTTTTTTTTCCGCTTTGTATTTTAAATTAACTTTACTTAATTTTAATATCCTCCTGATCCCTCATTTCACGGTAGATTTTAGAGCTAACTTTATCGCATTTTTTTAACAACCACCTTTTCCTCATTTTCACTGTAGATTTTAGAGCTAACTTTATCGTAATTTATTTTAAGTTGCACTTTGTTTTTCATTCTTACGCTGTACGGTATTTTAGAGCTACCTTTAGCGCATTTTTTTAACAACCACCTTTTCCTCATTTTCACTGTAGATTTTAGAGCTAACTTTATCGTAATTTATTTTAAGTTGCACTTTGTTTTTCATTCTTACGCTGTACGGTATTTTAGAGCTACCTTTAGCGCATTTTTTTTAACAACCACCTTTTCCTTATTTTACCATTTTTAACATAGCCTTAAAACTCGGCATGCATCAATTATGTTTTGTTTATTTGGATATATTTATTTTTAAATTTTTTTATTAATGTTTCATAATTTTTGAAAAAAAAAGATGATTTTTAGGTTCTTTTTATTATTACTTCACGCCTTGGGGTCACTTATTTATGTATTTTATTTTATTTTATTTTTCACCAGGCGTGGTGTATAGGGATAAATTCCCACTTCTGATATAGATGCGAAATAAACACGTTGTACTTACAAGAGCTTGAATTATTTTATCCTACAAAAAAAAAAGGAGAAAATATATATATATATATATATATATATATATATATATATATATATATATATATATATATATATATATATATATATATATATATATATATATATATATATATATATATATATTCGCAGTTAAGCAAATTATCTTAATTTAGGGGTTTATACGAAATTTCTTATCAGATTTTTTAAATTGTATTATATTCGATTTTCGATAACGAAAGGATAAACTTTTATTTCCAAAGTTTCCTAAACGCTTCTCTCAATGGCTCAAAATGTTTATTCCTACCACTGTTATTATCCCGTTCATAATGTTTAACATGTTTTCTTATGCTGTATTCTCATTTCTTATTGGTTCACTGAAGAAAAAAGATGAGTGACATGTTATCCGTTCAATGAGGTCATTAACTTCTTCTTTGGTTACTTGAACTGTATCTTTTGTGCCTAAGTAAGAAAATATAAGAAATACAAGGCATAATAAAGCGTTGTAATTTATAAAAAATATACATATTTGTATTAAACTGTAAGATTGAAAATTTATATATATATATATATATATATATATATATATATATATATATATATATATATATATATATATATATATATATCTACTGTATTCTTTCTACTATATATATATATATATATATATATATATATAACTGCTCTCATATATATATAGTTTTTCATTAAATAATTTAATTTCTGCAATCATAATAATAAATTAACAATTATTATTACCAATTCCCACATATTTTGAAGACGGTTAACGTTAACGTTAACGTTAACGTTAACTACATTCTTTACCGATAAATGCTTTAATGATTAACGCCATTAATTTTAGCGATTAAGGATTAACGGCGTTAACTTTCTCGTTAATGCTCACCTTTGTATATATATATATATATATATATATATATATATATATATATATAATATATATATATATATATATACTACTCTTCTTTCTCAACATATATATATATATATATATACTATATATATATGTGTATTATTGATGATGATGTGTGTGTGTGCTTATCACTGCGTAATTTACGTTGGCTGTAGACCTCTGAGGGCGTGCAACACCCCCTCCTTGAAGATAGGGCTTTCTGCCCGTGAGTGGTCGTGGGGAACTGTAAAATATATATACTTACTATGTATATGTAGTATATGTATATATGCTAACTTATATATATATATGTACTGAGATATGTAATTTCCTCCTAATTAAAATATTTAGAGAGAGAGAGAGAGAGAGAGAGAGAGAGAGAGAGAGAGAGAGAGATAGGTACTTTTAAAAAGATATTGCCGTTTTTTTTTTTTAAATATTCCTACCATTTCGCGTTGTTCATTCATATAAATATTTAATTTTACTTTCAATATGAGCCAATTTTTTTATTACTTTTTAATTAACTAAATTGAGAAACCTCCCATATAAAGTCCTTTGGGTATGATAACAATTCAAGCGTCTTAACTTCTCTCCATTTATCTTGTGATATTATATAGTATAGATATAATTAAAATTATAGTACTTCAATCCAATTATTTCAGACCATCTTGTGTGTGTGAGTGTATATTTACCCGGCAAAATTTGCCGCCAGAAAGTAAAACAAATATAACATAGGTTCGTATATAGCGAAAGTTTATTTTTGTAACCACAAATATTTTTAGTTTTATCGTGGTAAAAAAGTTTAGATAGGAAATACCTATATATATTTTTTTTAAAATTATTTAATTACTTTATGTTCGAAAATTCCATTAAGAGGAGGATGCCATTTCCGATAAGATATTTGTTTATTATAAACAAATCACAACGTTGCTCACATTTCAAAGGAGGCAAATGAAGAACAGCCGTTGAAAATTATATATATATATATATATATAAATATATATATATATATATATATATATATATATATATATATATATATATATATATATATATATATATATATATATATATATATATATATATATATATATATATATATATATATATATATATATATATAGTAGTGATGTACCAGTTTGGGATCTACCACCCTTTTCGATATGAAGGAATAGAGTTATAGGTCTGAAACTTGGAATATAATCTGTATATATGGGATAAGCTCGAATCCGTGTAAATTTCAAGTCTGTAGGATGTATGGGGGGTCACCCCCGAGGCATACCGCTACGCCCGCGTTTATACCCTTTTGGCTTTCCAAACCCGAGATTGAGTTGGGCCTAATGGCTAATCATCGACCAAACCATTTTTGCATGAAGAGAGCTAGCGAACGCGCGTGCGATGCTACATACTGATATAGTTATTATTATTACGATCGAAGATTCGATTTCCGAAGGAAATCGAATCTGATTCGTTTTTTTACGCACTCCGACTTTGCGTTCCGCCGCGGTTGCTTCTTCGCATCCGGTTCCGACTCCGACGTTGAGAGCCAGCCTGCCTCCGACTCCGAACTTATCGTATCGTGCTAAAATTTGGAGAGTGGTTAGATGATGAGGTAACCTCAGTGTATACGAAATTACGCCTGCGTGGGTCCCCCCGAAGGGGGACCCACCCCCATTAAAACATTAAATATTGACGTAGAAAGCTGAAATTTGGTGAGAGGATTCAGAGTTGAGTTTCTAGAAAGACTTGATATGTGAATCTGTGGAGTTGGCTCCGGCACCGGTGCTGGAGCCACTGCGGTGCCTAGTTAATAAACAGTCGTATAACAACAATGTTGGTGTCCCTATATACGTTTTCAAGGTCGTAGAGTTCGAATATGATGATTATAAGTCTGTGTAGGGTGTCTAGGACCCTCTCATTAGGGGGTTTCGACTGAAAAAAGAGCACAGAGTGCAAAACAGAGGTCGAAGGAGGAATGAAGAGGGAAAGAATGAAGAAGGAGTCTGACTCAGAGGAGTAGGAATTGACAGCTGCACCGGTGCTGGCTCCGGTGCGGTGCCGAGTTATTAAATATTAGTGTAATGATACAATATTGGTGGCCTTATATATGTTTTCGAGTCTGTAGATTTCGAAAATAATGGTTTCAGAACCATCAAGAAATAAATAAAAATAAATAAATAAATAAATAAATAAATAAATAAATAAATAAAATTTCTTATTCTTTTTATGTTTATAACTTACAAATTTACGTTTTTACATACCCTAAAGCAGTAAATCACTAAATCAAACCCCCATCCAGCCAGCATCCAACCTCCCTCCTGACCATCTGTGATCTATTGATCTATTGATTAAGGTCACATTTTGAGTATCATTTTTGGATAAACATAACATAAAATCAAGTTCTTTATACAAAGATCAGACAATATATGCTGACGTAACAAAGTTTTCACAGTAATAAAGCTTACTTAGCATCATCTGAACTATGAATATAACCCACAACGAGAAACTTAGCCCATCTTAGACAGGAATAAATGGTTAACGTTAACAAAGTTTCACACTTAACACCAG
Source organism: Trachelipus rathkii (assembly GCA_015478945.1). Lineage (NCBI taxonomy): Eukaryota > Metazoa > Arthropoda > Malacostraca > Isopoda > Trachelipodidae > Trachelipus > Trachelipus rathkii. The sequence continues at coordinate 41,365 of JABUQX010095607.1, forward strand.
TAAAGTAACTTATTCACACTTTGTCAAGCGTGTCTCTAACATAACAATGTTAATTTTACATTAACATGGTGATATGTAACAAAAATTTACCATAACCGTGTGTAATTATCATACAGACCAATGAGTATACTCTAACGTAACAAAGTTTTCACATTAATAAAGCTAACATAGCATCAACTGAACTAAGAATATAATGTACAAAGGCAAACCAGACACATCTTAAGCAAGAATAAACTGCTAACCTTAACAAAGATCCACACTTAACACTAGCATAATACCTATTGGGTAAAGACAAACAAAGTAAAGTTTTTATTCTCTGTAAAGCTAAACTATGAACATAACATACTTAACACACAACCGCTACACGAATAAACAGCCAGCCCCAACATCTTAAACAACAAAGCGTACATAAGGGGGCAGTAAAACATGTTTTCAGGTGTATAACATATAATTTCCAATAAAAAGAACATTAAATAAATAAATACATTCATACATATAAGTTTTTAAATATATTAAACCATCTAATCAGGTGGACATAGGATTCTGTATAAATTGAGCAAGTTCTATATGTTTCTCCAGAGATTCAATACCATCCGAAAGGATGTAAGCATAAATACAACTTGCTGCACTAAACCATTTTTCTGCATATTTCGGTTCAACAGCACTCACTCGCTCCCGCCAGAGAGAAGTAAACGTATCCTGGCTGATAGTTATTAAGGCATTTCTGTATACTGCATTATACGGGAATCCACATGTTTCGGTGTAAATATCGTAGATTACACCATGCGCTATATGAATTAAGTCCTCGAGTATGGCGACACCTTTAAGATGAGACTTTAAGTCGTTTTTCATGTTAAACAAAGCTGTTATATTTGCAGATGTCTGAACAGTGAAACCTATACACGTACGCATGAATGTGACAGCATCATTGGGTTTCCAATAGTTGCGTACATCAATACTTTTAACATTGTCAGATGCAGTGAAAGCAACATCTATTCTATTATAGCCGCTCAAACTGTCACCTCTGATTTCATCAAGAGACGATGTCACAGATGACACATACTCAGCCTTTATCCAAGCTTCGAGGCTGTCGATAATCTTGAGGAATTCTTCAACTGATATGATTAAAGGTATATTACTTGCACCACCAATTGGAACACAGGTAATATATTGCTCTCCATTCGTTTTACGAAAAAATGTAAATGACACATCGTTGGGTATTACAAAGATCCTCGTAAAGAGGACGTCCGTAGGAGCAGAACGAGAGGTCGTCATATCAGCACAGCGAAAAATGTCTTACTGACGAAATTCGTATGTATAAACAGATCTAAAAGGTAACGAGATTCTTTCTTTCAACCAATCAGAAGAAAGTAAACAAGAACACGATGTACGAATGAACCACATCAGTTCAAAAGGGTATATATTCTCGAGGTTGTTCGAACTGTTGTTGTTGTTGTTGTTGCTGATGCTGTTGTTCTTGCTGTGGCGGTTGCTGTTATGGTTGTTGTTGTTATTGTTGTTGTTGTTGTAGAGGTAAGGTTCCTGTGTTATATTTCAACTTCTCATTTATCACAACATTGATTAATTATCATACTGATCAACGAATATACCAACATCAATAAAGCTAACATGATGTAACATGAACTAATAAAATAATGTACAACGACAAACCTGACACACCTTATGCCCGAATAAACTGCTATCATTAACAAAGTTCCATACTTGCCAATAGTAAGTAACTAACATTACAAGCAAAGCGTAACCTAGTCACACGTTTTTTCAAGCATGTCTCTAACATATCAATACTAATTTTTGTTTTTAAGCTTATCTCTTTTTAGACTACATCCCCCTTTCAGAAAATTTCAACATGAAACATGAAAATGATTTTATGCTTTAACCATTTACATAAAGTGATGCAATACTTATTATATTTATTAAACAAACTGGTAAATCTGGCAACTGCGTATCATACAGAGGTGATTTGACAGCACTGTATAGACTTGGGAGCTGAGTTATATATAAATCAGTGAGCTACTCGATGGTGTATTCATAATCATAGCAAAAGTCTAAGGCAAACCTAACATTATTCAACAAAAACTTAACCTAGGCTCACGTTTCTAACACATCTTCGTCAGTTAACACAGTAATATCTTACAAAAACTCATCATTTCTCTAACAAATTAACGTTAATTTTACATTGACATAGTAATATTTAACAAGGATTTATCATAATCCTGACCAATTATCATACAAACCACCGAATAATTGTAAACATAACAAAGTTTTATCCAAACATAACACAAAAATAAGTTCTTTATATACTAACCATCGAATATATGCTTAACCAACAAAGCTTTAGCGTCAATAAAGCTACCATATCATAACCGCAACTAAGAATATAATGTACAAATGCAAACTTAACATACCTCGTGTATGAATAATCAGCTAACATCCTGAAAATTCCCTACTTGTCAAAGGTAAAGTAGCTAATAGATCACACAATACTCGATATGTTCCTACTTTTCTCACATATCAGCAACAGGTAAAGCCGCATCATCTAACAAAATCCCTTAACAAAGTGACCAATCTATCAAAGATACCAACATCTGGAACTATGAATTAACATCATCTTCATCAAAGTGTCATTCGTTTTGAGTATAACATCAATTGTCCTATGAATAAACATAGACATTAGCAAAATTCTAGGGCAAACCTAACATTACCCAGCAAAAACTTAACCTAGGCTCACGTTTCTAACACATCATCGTCAGTTAACAGTAATATCTTACAAAAACTCATCATTTCTCTAACAAATCAGTGTTATTTTCACATTGTCATAGTAATATTTAACATAACATACCTAACTTACGAATAAACAGTTTTCATTAATCAAGAGTATCTAAAGCAACACATCACCTCCCGTCCCACCCACCTGTGATCTATTGAACTATTGATTCAAGTCATATTTCAAGTATCATTTTGGACAAACATAACATAAAAATAAGTTCTTTATATACTAACCTACGAATATCTGCTTAACCAACAAAGTTTTAGCATCAATAAATCTAACAAATCATAACCGCGACTAGGAATATAATGTACAAATGCAAACCTAACATACCTCACGTATGAATAAACAGCTAACATCCTGAAAAAATTCCCTACTGATCAAGGTAAAGTAGCTAACAGGTCACACAATACTCGATATGTTCCCACTTTTTGAGCATATTAGCAACAGGTAAAGCCTTATTATCTAACAAAATCCCTTAACAAAGTGACCAATCTATCAAAGATGCCACCATCTTGAACTATGAATTGACACTATCTTCATCAAAGTGTCACTCCTGTCGAGTATAACATCATTTGACCTATGAATAAACATAGGCATTAGCAAAAGTCTAGGGCAAACCTGACATTATTCAACAAAAACTTAACCTAGGATCACGTTTCTAACACATCATCGTCAGTTAACACAGTAATATCTTACAAAAAACTCATCATTTCTCTAACAAACCAGTGTTATTTCCACATTGTTATAGTAATATTTAACATAACGTATTTACCTAACTTGCGAATAAACAGTTTTCATTAACCACGAGTATCTAAAACAACACATTACCTTCCGAGGAGAAAACCCAGGATGCGCCCCTGAAGGTTGTAATCCTGTGAGGGGATCACCCCGAAGGGAGGTGGCAGGCTTACCCCTCCAGCAGGTAAGACCCTCAGCCTTCAGGCTGAGGCCCAAAAACCCGCCACCTTCAGTGATCCACAGAGATTCTATCCTGGTACTCCTGGGATTGGCAGCTATTTGTCGTAAGTTAAAGCACGTCCCTGTTAAGTATTTTGCGCAACAATGTGAAGCTGTTTGACAGAAAGCACTGGCGCAGTTTAACAGTACCTGTGTTAACGTGATCTATGTTGGACCTGGTGGGCTCGAATTTATAGGCTTTGCTATCTTCTGGGTCAAATGTTATACTCGACAGTGTGATGAAGACCAGTGTCAGCTCATGGTGTAGATTCACTTTGTTAGAAATTAGATAATGGGCACCTGTTGCTTAACCATGCTCAAAGTGTATTGTGACCTGTGCTGTTGAATTTTTCGCGGGGTTATTAGCTGTTGCCCGTGGTATGTTAGGTTGCATTGCTACGTGCCACAGTCGCAACCATGATGACCCGATCTTCGCGGTTAAGCAGATATTCGTGGTGTATATAAAACTTATTTTGCTGTTTGTCCAATGATGCCCAACTGACTCCGAACATGGTTCAACGGGCTCTGGCTTAATGCGTTGACGACGATGATTTGTTTACTGAATTGACGCGGCTCTTTATAAGCGGATATGTGTGATAAACTATTACTATGACCTAATGTGAAAACTAACACTGATTTGTTGAAGAAAATGATGATTTTGTTACTGTTGGCGACGTGATGTAAGGCGTGAGCTTGGGGTGAAGTTTTAGCGAATGACCCAGGTTGCTAAATTTTGCTTGTATTCATGGGACGATGTTGCAAAACGTGACGCACGATGGGTGACCTTCATGGTGTTGGCGTGCGCGATTGGTCACTTTATTGGCCCCGACCCGGAATGTGCGGCGACTTCCCTTTGTTGCTGTATGTGAGAAAGCAAAGAACATATCGTATTGTCAATGACAGCAACTACCTTTGACAAGCAGGAATTTTCGGAGATGTTCTTCCTTTCACGGGTATGTTGGACCATTTGTACATATATTCTTAGTTGATTTGCGATATGGTAACTTTATTGCGCTAAGCTGTTGGTTAAGCTCATATATTCGTGAGTTGTATAAAGAACTTGTACGTGTTATGTTTGGATAAACGTTATATTTTGGTATTCGGTGGTTGTATGATAATTGGTCAGGTATGACAAATCCTTGTTAAATATTGCTATGTCGAAATTGGCTGTTAATTTGTTAGAGAAAATGACGATTTTAACCAGATGCTGTGACCAACGACGAGGCTGTGTTTAGGTTAAGTTTTGTTGAATGTTAGGTTTGCTAGCGGGCTTTTGTACTGTTATGTCGGCCAACTCGCGGACTATATATAACTCAGCTAAGTCGCCAGTGCTGTCAAATCAGCGTTATAGCCAGTATCAATATAATAAATGCATCTTTCGCAATAAGTAATTAAAGCGTAAAATCGTTAAATGTTTCATGTTGAGTACTCTGAAGTGGATAATGGTCTAAAAGAGATTAATAGAAACAAAAATTGAAGCCAATGTATGTTAGAACATGCTGAAACGTGTGACTTTAGGTACGTTTTGCTGTAATGTTACTTGCTGACGGCAGTGTAGAACTTTGACAATGACAACGATTTATTCGGGCGCTAAGATGTGTCGGGGCTGATCGTTGTACATTATTTTTGACCAGTTCATGTTGCATCATGTTAGCTTTATTGTGTGAAGCTTATTACGATGGGCCGCTATTGGGCCGATCGGCGATATTAATCAATTGTGGTTTGTTAATGAGCACCCACGCAACAACAGCTGGCGCAACAATAACGGCAACGGCCATGGCGGCAACCGCCTGGCAAATTTAACAGCTCGCGCGGCTGTAACAGCAGCTGGCGGATTCAGGCTGGCCTCGGCACGAGCTGACCAATATTCATTCGCACATCATGCGTTCTTGTTGCTGCTCTGATTGGTCAAAGAATCTCGTTCCCGCTGGGTGTTGCCTACATACAATTTCGTCCGGTAGGTACTACTTGCGCTGATGACGACCTCTCGTTAACCTACGAGACGTCCTGCTACGGATCTTTCGTAAAAACGGAAATGGCTGCTGTGCCTGTGTTCCAGTGGTGCAGTAATGCCTGCAGCCAATCGCATATCGGACAATTCCACCAGGTATCGACGGCAGCTGGACAAAAAGGCTGGTATGTGCATCTGTGAGCATCGTCTCTTGATAATCAGAAGATGTTGATTGAGCATTATAATAGGCCAGATGTTGCTCTGCATCTGACTAATGTTGGCGACCCGTGTACCTTGTGGAAACCTATTCGTGTATGGGCACCTGTTCAGGTACATCTGCAAATATAACGCTTTATTTAACATGGCAAAGTGCAAAGGAACGTCGCCATACTCGAGGACAATTCATATAGCGCATGGTGTAATCTACGATATTTACCGAAACAATGTGGTTCCCGTATAATACGAAATCTGTAACTTATCGGCCAGGACCGTTATCTGGCAGCAGTGATATTGTGAAAATGGTTTGGGCATCACGGCAGAGTTGTATTATCCTTTCGGATATTGTGAATCTGCGGGCGCGACACATAAATTTGCTCAATTACTCTGCGTACTGTCCACCTGATTAGATGGTTTATTATATTTAAAAACGCAAATCTTTACAGTATTCATTTATTTATTTAATGTTCTGATGGAAGTATGTTATACGCATGAGAAAACATCTTTTACGCCCCTGTACGCTTGTTAGATGTTGAAGTATTCAGGCGGCCCAGCAGTTGTGGCATGTTCATAGTTTAGCACGAAGGCAAAGCTTTTACTTTGTTTGTCTTGCAATAGGCTATTATGCTAGTGTTAAGTGTGGATCTTGTTGGTTGATGCGGACGCCTGCAACCGTACGATAGTTCGGTTGATAACATGTTAACAGCCAATGTGGCTTTTTGTTACGTTAAGTAATCATTATAACGATAATTACACGATTATAACAGAAACCTATTTTTATGTTAGCTGGCAAGAATTAACATTGTTATGTTAGAGATTTGCAGCGACAAAGTGTGAATACGTTTTTGAATGTTGCTGTTGGTGCTTTGCTGGTGATTATGTTTTTGTTAACGTGGCAAACCCCATTCACTGTCTATAGGCTAAGTTTCTGGACCAGTAATTATATTTATAGTTCGGATGATGCTTTAAGTAAACCTTTGTGGCGATGTTATTGTCTGATCTTTGTAGCAAGAGCTTGATTTTGTATTTATCCAAAATGATATAAATGTTGACGTAATAGATCAAATCGTCTGGAAATGTTGGAAGAAAGGTGTGGACTGGACCAAGATTATTTAATTACTACTACCAGCGTAAACATGGCTAGCAAGTTACCTAAACATGAAAGAATAAGAAAATTTATTTATTATTATTTATTGACTGTTTATTTGACCCCATTTCATTTATTGTGATGGTTCTGAAAACCGACCATTTTACCTCAAAATCGCCAAATATGGAGCGCAATGTCGTTGCACTGTATTTAACAGCTCGACACCACCACCGGGCCGGCTGCTAAGCTGTCAGTACGTCGCTCGCTGTCATTCTTTCCTCTTCATTTCACTGACCTCTGCTCAAATCTTTCGGTCGAGCTGAAGAAAGGGTCGCACGGGCTTATGTCATCATATTCGAGCTCTACGACATGGCGATAGGGACCAGCATTGACCCGTTGCCTGCGGCTGTTTGTGACAGACGCGGTGGCTCCAGCACCGGTGCCAGAACTCCACCGAATTCTGAAACTTCAGCTCTGGTCACCATTTCAGCAGCCTTGGCGGCCTGAGGTGATCCAGCCGGGACCCTCAAGCATATTCTGCAGTTACCTCCCCATCTTCACTCTCCAAATTGGCACGTTTGACAAGTTCGGGTCAGCGTGCAGGCTAATACCAACTGTCAGAGGAATGAAACAGATATAACCACATGTGAAGCTATGTAAGAAGTCGATGTGCTATGCACGAATCGAGATTCGATTTCCTTCCGGAAATCAGTCTTTCGACGTAATAATAATAGTAATGGCATTTGGGTGTGATACGCACGCACGCACGCCCTGCTCACTCGCTTTCTCTCTCTCGCCATCAGGCTGCAATGGTCGATGATTAACCGACAGTCCGGGTTTGGAAAGCCGAAGAGGCATAGCGTAACGACGCTGGGGGTGACAATCACCTGAACGGGCCCCCCACGCAGTTCGGCTGTACTATATGGTATGTTGGATTTCAGGCCTATATCTATTCCTTCATATCAGAAAAGATGGTGATCAAAAGCGAACTACACTCTTTTACTATATATATATATATATATATATATATATATATATATATATATATATATATATATATATATATATATATATATATATATATATATATATATATATATATATATGTTTATATATAAATATATATATATATATATATATATTGTTTGTATAACAACTGCTACAAATTTAACGCAGTGTGATAGGTATTCAAAAATAACCCCTTAAGTAATTTCACACTGCTGGGATGTGAACCTGGGCCCTAGCAGATGTCCGCGTAAGTGTTTGACGACCACGCCACGATGGACTAAAAGTAAAGCGCGAGAATTTTTCCTGTGGTGAATATATCACCCACTCAACAGGAACCACGACGCACTCTACCCGTCCACGCTCGGGCGTAGCGACAAACAGGGCACTAATAAACTCTTAAAAACGTCGTCTGGCAAACATATAATGTTAATTTTTTATTTCGCCAAGATTTAGGGGGGCAAGTACCACCCTGCCCCTCCTGTATACACCCAAGGCTTAACTTATCTCTATCTTGTGATATTATATAGTAAAGATATAATTAAAATTATAGTACTTCAATCCAATGTCATTATTTACAGACCATCTTGTGTGTGTGTGTGAGTGCATATTTACCAGGAAAAATTTGCCGCCAAAAAAGTAAAACAAATGTAACATAGCTTCGTATATAACAAAAATTTATTTTTACAATCACGAATATTTTTAGTTTTATCGTGGTAAAAAAAAGTTTAGATAGAAAATACCTATTTTTTTTTTTTAAAAATATTTAATTACTTTATGTTCGAAAAGGCCATAAAGAGGAGGATGCTATTTAAGGAGATGAGATATTTTTTTATTATAAACCAATCACAACGTTGCTCACATTTCAACGTAGGCAAATGAAGGAGTGGCTTTCTTTCGAAAACAGCCGTTGAAAATTTTGAAAAGCGTATCCGCAATTTGCCCGATAATTTCCCTATCTATCTGACCTACTATATGTTAATATAGTTAAACTATGGATATTATGGAAAATTTGGATCATCTTCCAAAAAATTTAAAAGCTACCCTTACAATATGTATAAACTTCAAAGACAACGGATCTTCATTTTCGTACGGTATACGATCAAAATCATTACAATTTGTACCAGAAATTATAAACTGTAATTACTCTTTTATATAATTCATGTTTATTTGAGATTTTAATAATAACAATAAATTAAACAATCATGTTAAGAAGTTTAAAAACAACAAATAATTAAAGGATTTCAAATATATGTAAATCAATTATGACTAACCTGAAAAAAGTTTGCTGGGCCATCTCGAGGCTGGCCCTAACATAAGATATATACAATAAGTAGGACTAGCCGTCACAAAACAGGGGAATGACTATATCTGTTATATATAGGAACTCATGTTTGGTGAGTGCCTATATCTGTTATATATATATATATATATATATATATATATATATATATAT